>CAUJGJ010000363.1:7500-15000 GCA_963170055.1 Halisarca cf. caerulea
CACATACACATACATGCAGACTACCGGTGTGTGTACTTGCATATTTGCTGATGAAAGCACACATCACTTTATACTCTTCCCCATGGCCAGTTTCCTTATGCTTGGCTGCCTGAAAGATTTAAGCTTCAATGTTTGTGTACTGTCAAAGGAAAACAAGTTTCTCTCTTTTCATCGACATCATATCATCCAAGTGCTCTTTTGACGTCAATTACCAGCATCAATGCCAGTGCCATAGAGTCTTGTACATTGACCATTGTTGCCTGCCTTGATGGAGGGAGTTGTTGTTGGAAAATTACAGCTGTGCATAATTTTGCAGGTATATAAAAAGTGCTTAATTCAAACGCAATCTATACTCCTACTTAACAATACATTATGACTTTGCAATTGTACAATCATAAAATGGACATATGCATCTATATATGGTAAAACGTGAACATTATAGATTGATAGTAGGGCATCATGATGCATGAAGTTTGTTAATGTGCTTCCTGGAATAAGTTGTATATATCAATGTTTTGGATTTATGTTTTGATTTAGAATAAAAAATGATATTATAAGAACCATGATGCAATGTATATTTTTTACTAAACATCCAAACAATGAAATTTTGCATGTTAGGCAGTGTTTTTGTTCCGAATCATGTTTGTGTGTTGTTACTTGCAATTGCAGTAGTGATCAGTTTAGAGTGCGGAACCTGTACCTACGTATGTAAAGGAGTCAAGAACATAATAATATATTTTCATTCATATTCTTCTTTGTGATTTGCAGTTGCTGCACTAACAAAAATTTTAGTTGAGAAACCAGCAGTGACAGATACCTCATCTGCTTCAAATGGTATGAAAAGTTGTATAATATTTCCCAATTGTAGTGCACTTTCATCAAATCTTTATTGTTAATGAATCATTTGCAGTCAAACTTGGCTAGAAGTCACTGTTTACAACATCAACCTGTGTACAGCAACATACATGATAGGAATGCATTCAATGGTCTCTGTACTAAATATCCTGGTTACAGCAACAACTTGGTTATAACGGCACATTTTAGTGTCACCTAGGGTGTCGTTGTAAACAAGTTTGACTTTATCGATCTATTCAGCTAAATTTAATTTAACAGACCTAAGAGAGGTGTCATACGTAGCTAATCGCAAGTATCACATCGTAAATGGCATCCAAAGTGACCTAAAATGATAATAAATCGAACAAATTTTACCCGAAAACTAATCAAGTGTGTGGGTAGCTCAAACCGTCTCCACTATAATGCGATGGAAATTGAAAACTTGGTATGCTCTCAATAATGCATAATATTATATCCATGATCATGGCTTTTTAGAAACCTCTCTCTATATATAAATTCAATCGTCTTCTGGCTACACCCCTGTTATGTGCTTTAGTACTATAATCATTCTGTATATCACTTCCGTTATCCAAACTTTTCACTTTTCTGAATACTTTGTTCAAACCAGCTGACCACAGGGGCTCTGATAAGTTAGCCTGGTTGTACTATTAAGCAATTAGCATCCATGGAGTTCAAAGTCCTGTATGTAACTCCACTCTTAGGCTAATGGACTAGAATTATGCATAATTGTCAAAAATGGATGAATGAAAAATAAGAGTTTTTATGTTTATATTATATTTAGTTGATCTTTACCACCACAGAGAATGTAATTCCTGTGTATCAAGTTACAACAATCACGTTGGCAGTTATTCTGGGTGTAGTTCTCTTGGTTGTGAGCATTGTAGGAGTTGGACTCCTAGCGAGGGCGAAATGTAAACCAAAGGTGGATCCAGAGTGTAAGTGGAATACATCTTGGAGTACATGGACCAGTATGTAGTATTACATCAATTTTATATACACGATATCTGCACGTGTGCCTCTGTGCATGTGTTGTTGTGTATGTGTGTGTGTGTGTGTGTGTGTGTGTGTGTGTGTGTGTATCTGTGTGTCAGTGTGTGTGCATGCGTGCTGTGTGTGTATCTGTGTGTGTGTGTTAGTATCTGTGTGTGTGTGTGTGTGTGTGTGTGTGTGTGTGTGTGTCTGTGTGTGTGTGTGTTGGTGTGTGTGTCTGTGTGTGTGTGTGTGTGTGTGTGTGTGTGTGTGTGTGTGTGTGTGTGTGTGTGTGTGTGTGTGTGTGTGTGTGTATTATATGTGTGTATACATGTGTGTGTATTATGTGTACGTGTGTGTGTGTGTGTGTGTGTGTTTGTATGTATGCAGTGTGTGTGTGTGTGTGTGTGTGTGTGTGTGTGTGTGTGTGTGTGTGTGTGAGTGTATGTGTGTGTGTGTGTGTGTGTGTGTGTGTGTGTGTGTGTGTGTGTGTGTGTGTGTGTGTGTGTGTGTGCATGTGTGTGTGTGTGCATGCATACGCACACATACTTGTGTATACATTCTCACATATACTAACTTGACAGTATGTGTGCATATTATAATGTTATGTCTATACACATGTCTATGAGACTCATTATAAATATTTGCATGCATTTTGAGTGTTATATAGCGGCACATACTATACACTATATAATAATAATAATGAATTTTTAATGTTATCATTATATTCTTTCTTGTGATATACGTCCTACAGGCATTGAGGAAATCCCACGAGGTGAAGCCAACACATATGACACAGGGAACAGTTGTAATCCTCCGAACACCTGCAGCAGCCGTGTTGCATTGGCCGAGGATGTTGGCTACATGGCCATGCAAGCAGCTTGTCAGAAAAACAAGACAAATGGATTCGATATGAAGTGCGGTGGCCGTTTTCTGAAACCACCCCCTGCTCAAGAACAGATATACTGCGAAATACCTACACGGATGTAGTACAATGTTTGCTTGCAAGGAAGTGCTCCAGGATAGAATATATCAAGGAGACAACATAATCTCACTTGTTTGAATCATTATAATTTGTGGTTGTAAACATATTTGATCAGCTGCAGGGCACGTACATGCATGAATCACTGATGTGCAGTGAACTGATAATAATATGTAGTCTTTATAGTATAGACATGCTGCTGTGCTATGATCAGTGTACATCTGGTCAGATTATCATGAAAGTAAACTTATAATTGGAGTACATCTTGCACGAGTGTAATTGTAATTTGTCAATGTGTTATTCGACCAGCACTGTCACACCAAGGTTCATTGACTTTCTTAAAACTGCACTGATCGATGTACTGATGGATGGATGCGTGTCCATGTGCATGCAGTGATTGTTTGTCTACATTGTGCATGTACACAGATGGTACAATATACGTATACACAATACACACCTGCACAATATACCTGCACACGCACATGCATGGATGTACACACATTCAAAGTTATTGTGTAATCATACCATGCCGACTGAGTTTAAGAGCTAAAGATTCCATGATGGTGTATGACAGTTATACAATCAAATTTAGTGAAGCCTCTCTAATCTGAGTCTCTGCAAATTGGCCACATTACCTAAGCCATTCAAACTTTTTGGTCCCGAAAGTACCTGCAGTGCATTCGATGGAACTTGCCTATTTCGGCCACCTCTCCAATCCCGCCAAAAAACATCTTGCATGGTCCCAAGCTAGGTGGCTGGATTAGAGAAGTTCACAATTCCCACCACTATAGCAACTAGTTCGAGGGATATAAACTGCAGGATAATGCAAACCATGCATGCACGTGTCTGTCAATGTAGTATTATAATCATCTATAATCTATGAAACCAGAGCCAATCTACAACACCGCCAGAGACGTATTCTATAATAATTATACGCATGTGGTCACATGCGGTCAACGTAGAGTTAGAAGTGTTAATTTATTACGCGTAATCACAGTATAAAATCACCCCTTGTAGGAGTGGATCTCACAGGTTCGAAGAAGACTAAGAAACAATGTCAACGAACAAAGCCAGGATCTCACGTGTTCTAGTTAACGGTAAGCTAAACGTTGTAGTGTCTTTGGTACAAAATTTAGTTCTTTTGTTTGAACGCGCGTTTCTTTTGTACCCAAGTGTAGCCTCGTTGTAGTTCGACCGTGATCTGTGGTAAACGCCGCTTTGGGTATTGATACTTGTGGGATTCTGTCTATTCAAGGCCTGGGTTACAGTGTTATTGTAGAGCCAACCTGACGTCTACTCCTCGTGAATTTGTCGGCTTTACGTCCGAACGAAACGAGGCCATTTTATGAGGAGTTATTTCATTTTTATTCTCCACTGCCACACGAATCTCGTATTAGGGTAGGGAAAGTCGTTCTACTGGATTTAAACAGGTGGTCAATTGTTACCGTGATCGTTCGAGTTCGTAATACCGATTCTGATATTTCGTTGACTTTTTGTGTATTGATACGTATATCCAGGTGATAGATCAGTCAGAGATGCCTCCACCCCGAGGGGTCCGCAACGAGGCAATATGACGTACGAGATTTCGAAATCCCAAGAGATTTCACAAGATTTCAAAGATTTCACTAAGATTTCAAAGATTTCGAAATAAGATTTCACAAGATTTTCCCTAGCGAGATTTCAAGATTTCAAGATTTCGCCTAAGATTTCCAGATTTCAGATAAGATTTCTGGATTTCAGGCAAGATTTCAAGATTTCGTTAGTGATTTCAAGATTTCGGCAAAGATTTCTTATAGGATTTCGAACGTGTACGAAGATTTCAGATTTCAAGATTTCATAAGATTTCGGGATTTCACTTGAGATTTCAATCAAAGTGTACGAGATTTCACTGTGTTGCGGACCCCTCGCTCCACCCTGATATTGTCATAGATACCAAAACATATTATGCCTGTGTACATCGTGGCTTTATCCATCCATACTTCTTCCCATTGAGTCGGAGTTACATTGAGGGGAGCGGCTGTACGTATGTAAAATATAAATGGAAATGTGTTTCAGTTATCAGATAGGGTCTACCAGCATATGTTAGACCACCTATACCTACAGACATGCATACGTGTACAGTGATGCAGTGTATACCCCCACCCCTGGGGGTACAATACTCGGAGGTTATGTACGCATTAGACAGTTCGTGAAACCTCTCCAAGCGGACCAACACTGTCTATACAGGCCATGCTGTCTGAAGATTTGCCTCCTCTCTAAGCTGGCCAGCTTCTTCTGGTCCCAAGGCAGCAAGAGTTCATAGATTTTGTTGTACTTAGTAGAGAAAGTCTCGACAGATGCAGGAATGCCATTCGATTGACTTTCACAAATCATTCATTCGCATTTCGAGTTCCCGTTTATATCTGCATATGGTGTTGCCATAGGTACTCAATCTATGGTCTTGTGTAGCCAGATCCTACTTGGCAGCAGTAAGAGTGGGTCTGGCTATGCGAGACTAACCTGCACATCATGCTGGTGAGGTTCCCTCTTTTGTGATAGCAATTGTTACTTCACAGTAATACTAGATAGTACTGTACAATACACTTCGATTGTAATCCAATCACATTGCAATGTGAATTTTATTGTTTTAATGTGCCTGTGATTTATTATTATAATCACATTAATTTTCAATACCTAATAACAATTGTATAGAGTGTGTTTATTTGTATACATAGATGAGATTGACTATGTACCTCTCATGAATATGGAATCAACATACGTAAGTATGTACCTCTCATGAACCACTAGATGTAGTTTGGTCAACAATTATGGGATATTCAGCTTTGGCATCTTGGTTCATGTGAATGCTGTTTAATCCACTCCCATCTCCGTCCCTTTGAGACATTTTCTATATGAAGACCTGTGATGTACTACGGTAGCAGTGTAACAGTGTACATACGTACGTCTGTAGTGGACTTGGTTAGTACATAATTACCATCTATTATGGGCGCATACGTATATACGCACTTCCAATCATTAGCAATTCTCGCTATCCAAATGCCACCTTCAGTAGTACACATGATGGAAGGGGAGATCAAGGAGCACTTGTGCATGATCCAAGAATGTGTATGCCAAATTTACTGTACACACTTACAAACCAAGGTTTTAGATTACGTACTTTGCTCCTGACTATATTAGCCATCCTGTATACGTATTTTTTGACTATGTTGTGTACTGTTTAGCACTGGCAACATACGTATTATTCCCATACAGAGAATGACAACCTGTACTGCCTTATTCACTGGCCAGAGGAGAATTCCATCACTATTGTACAGAGGAAGAATGTGATGCTCCCCTCACCAGACATGACCGAAGGGGAAGTACTGGTCAAGATAGGGCAACACGTGATCCCAGCAGTCCTCAAATCCTGTGGAACCATCGACGAGGTGTGCTTGCAGGAGAAGCAATTCAGTAAGGCTCGCAAGAACGAAGAACGGCTAGAAGCACAGAACACCATCATCACTGCTAGCAGCTCTGGTCGAGTTGTTGCAGATGGTCACGTGTTAGGGCTTCAAAAGAAAAGAAGTTCCAGCCCAAGTGAGTTTGTTGAGGATCCTGATTCAGCAGCGGGCAGTACACTCAGAAAGAGAATGAAAATAAGTGGAACTACATTGCGGACCCTACCTCTTGCTACTGACAATGATGTGGCTGGAACACCGGAATGTGTGGTAGGAGGAGTTGGGGAGGTAGCCATTCTAAAAAGTCAGGATAAGGAGTGTATTGTAGAGGAGAATGAGCTCACTTCACCCAAGAACCTTGTAGAGGACGTCATACTGCATGTGGTGTCGGCTGAGCACCAGGGTACCCAGGAGGAGGAGGAGGGCAGTGAGCAACAGCAGCTGAACTATGGTGTAAAGCATGATGAAACCACACGAGCTACAGAAGTAAAACTGCAGCAGTTGCAAAACCAAGTACAGCTTCTGACGAGTAAACAAATGGAATTACTGGAATCAAATACATCAATGGAGCTTCGCATCAACAAGCTGGAGGCACTGTTGCAAACTGGTCGCGATGCACCAACACATTCCAGGGATGTACTGAGCAATGACAATGCATTTCATATCCCCCCACCGCCAGTTTCTCACACTCAAGTGGTTGTTGTGGATGGACCGTCAACAAACAGGCCTAGTGCTAGAGTTTCACTAGGTACACAGCCAACTCCAAAGCGAAGTACGAAAGTACGTTCACACAACAGTGGCATGCACAAATCTTTGCAAAGTACACCACAGACACCGTACACGCTATGGCCAATTGAAGAAGTTGTAGCTAAATATTCCGAGCTTCACAAACCTGAGAGCATCACGCGTCTAGCGGTGAAGCTGGCACGAGAGGCAGTGTTTGGACCAGATGTACTTGCTCAGTGTACTCCGCTGGGGCACACGCAATTCCAGGCCTTGCCTGTTGCTGGGCTGCAGAAAATCAAAGAAACACTCAAACTTCTGTGTGTGTGGAACAGTCCTGTGGAATTCGAAAACTCTTGGAAGAACTGTATGCAAGCTATTGGCCAGGCATGCAAGCATGCACGGAGGCCGAAGCAAGTACCTTAGCTGCTTTGGATGCATGCATCTACTGCTCCTTCTTGTGATCTTTGTATATGTTTTTTGTGTTGTATGTTTTTGTATGTACGTACGTATATGTATGTACTTTTTACACCC
>CAUJGJ010000364.1:2500-10000 GCA_963170055.1 Halisarca cf. caerulea
TCTAATCCTAGTCTAGCGAGCCAGACTACTCTAATCTAGACACTTCTATAAACCAAATCTATTCTTTGGTCCAAGGGTGTTCGGTTTAGAGAGGCGACACTCTAAATACGTATAAATGTCAAGGGGGTGTGGGAGGGGGGGAGTGGGGAGGTCAAAGGGTAGGGGCAGAAACCAAAAGAGGCATGCAGAGATATTGAAATGAAACACTAACTTCACAAAGTCCCAAGGGGGTGGAGGAAGGGGTAATGCTCCTTCCCCCAGGAAACTCTTGTTTCAGTCAATATACACCAGAGATGAAATACTAACTTCACAAAGTCTAAAAGGTGATCATGGTGATGGCGATGGATGTAAACGCCCCCACCCCTGGAAATTCCTCTTTCAGACACACACCTTGCATGATTCCGTTGCTGGCCAGCAGCATGATAGAGGTGAGAGCTGCTCCAAACACAGCTTGCTGGCTGAAGTTGAGCAGGGCCAAGCTAACCGTCGTCTTCAGCGAAGCAGCCTCATACTTGGCCAGACTCCTGTCATACTCTTCTGCCTCATACTTCTCATTATTGAAATACTAGTGTAAGGAATAATACAAAATCTCAAAATATTGCATGTGTACACAATATCCCAGGCATCCGTGAAAAATGTGGTGGTATTAGACTAGTAAATTGACTCGGGTTATCGTAAGCATGTACATACGTATGTATGTATATTTGGCTAGAATAGTCATCATTTTGTCTGTATCTTATGTAGAGTACACACACACACACACACACACACACACACACACACACACACACACACACACACACACACACACATGTACACACACACACACACACACACACACACACACACACACACACACACACACACACACACACATACATACATACACACACACACACACACACACACCTTCACTGTCTCAAAGTTTAGCAGAGAATCAATGGCTTTCGTGCCTCCTTCACTGTCTGCTTTGTTCATTTGCACTCTGAACTTAGTCCTGAAGCAAATTGATGGAAAGGACTCTGAATAAAACACACTACACATCATGAGGCATGCAGAAGTGTTATCCTCAGAAATAATTTCAGGTATGTTAAATATGTACATACGTACATGCATGCATAAATCATCATATACATATATGAACATACAATACATCACAAAATGCTTGCAGCTTCAGTTTGGGTACTAACATGATTTGTACTAAACATAGATTTTCAATAATCTATGAATTCATGCATGTTTTATTCTACAAATGGTATCAAATGTTAGACAAGACGGCATGTTGGACTGACATGCCTTAAGATACCTGGGGAGAACACTGCATACAACAACATACGTACCTCCACTGCGTGACGGCAAAAGTGAGTATGGTGTAGAGAGCTATAGTTGAAATGCTACAAGCGGCAAATGTCCATCCAAACTTGACAGCCTGCAACGAGTGAACAAAACATCACAGTGAACACTGGTGAAAGAACATAGCTCGGTAGCACACACACATTACACATATACACACTGGGAACAAACATCAAAAACAGTAGTCTGGCCTGCAAGACCGTCTTGACCCCCTGGCACATATGTGGGATGGCCATAGCAGGTCAAACTAGAAACAAAGTGAAGATTGCAAATATGTACCCAGTGTTTTCCACAGATAGAAATTGCAACAGGGTAACAGGGAGGTTTAGACAATTAATCGTCATCTGTACTATGTATACTCATGTTCTTCACAAAGGAAAAAGATGTTGTCTTTCTCGATCTACTCGTAGAGGTCCATTTTGTTGGCCATCACAGTCGAGTCATTGATCAAATTCAACAGTCCTGAGTTGCTGGTTTTATTTAGTATGGATAATAACAGTATACATTAGACAAGTAAGTAGCAATGAATATTGTCATTCTGCTGGAGAGTTTGCAGCATCACAATGATAATTCGGCTCCTTCAAAAATTTTGCTGCTACAAAACCAACAGGGTGCTGCGCCCGGCTCCAGATACACAGGGGAAACACTGTGTACTGTAAGCTACTTACACTACAACATTTACGTTTGAAGTTCAATTCATGCAAATTATCCAAGGGAATTCCTGCAAATATGGAGTCCACAGAGCAAGATAACACACAGAGTACATAAATGTGTACGTACATGCACATGTTCAGTATGTGCACATGTTCAGTATGTGCACATATTCAGTATGTACAGTACATACACACACAAATACCACAACTGACCAGAATAGCAGAAACCAGCCCAACTTCAAAGATAGTTGGGAAAATGTTAAACACTAGGGCTGACAGGATGAAGTTGATACCCCTGGAGAGATAAAAAAAGGCAGGAGTGATCCACCTGACAGACTCCAGCAGATCACGGGGTGGGTATGTGTGTAGGGTGAAAATTGGAAAGGTTAAATTTTTACAAATACGTATACATACATACAATTTCAAAATAAGTAGTTCACATTTTACTTGGAAAAGGGACATACAGTAGAACCTCGTTAGTAAGACACTGTTAATGAGTAATACCTGGTTAGGAGGTACAAGGATATGATACCCCAGCTTATAACCCATTATACTAATCTATATGGTTAGCAAGTACTACTGATAGTGAGTAGCAATTTGGAGGGTCCCCAGGTGTACTCACTAACGAGGTTTGACTGTATTATACTGCAGTGCCAAAAACGTATCAGACATTAGAGCTAGAAATAGCTGCCTGCTATCATGATCTGCCATTTTCTGAACAAAACATGAATATGGCCGACCAAACTTGAATTGGGTCAGCCACTAGGCTGACTAATAAAACTGAGAGCTAAGTCTCTGATATTGTCTATTACAGTTGAGTGCCAAATTGTTGTGCCAATCTCAAGGTCGAGTGCTAAAGATTCTTTTGCATTAGGTACGCGTGTACATACACAATCTCTGATGGCCAGAAATGGCTGACCAATCGTCAAAATATCCTACCAAGACAACACGGGGTCAGCTGTTTATCCCAGCAAATGTCAAATGATATTTCTACCACTGAGATATTAAGGTTACTAGACTTCATGCGGGACATCTTAAAATACAATCTACAATGTCTACTTTTCTCATAATACATACATATTCTATGTGCACACAAAGCTGAGAGTTTGTATTAAACTTTTCCAAAAGCATTCATGAAAATATAAGTCATAGAATACTCGCAAATCTCCACAGAAGCATAAGGTCAACCTGCTCTGTTAGTGAGAGCAAAAATTGGAGCGTTCCATTTGCAAACTGTAACCATGCCAAGCAAAGAGAGTTGGTTTTACTGTACGGCGAGACAAGATGAGGAAACGGTGTCAAAATATTTGCATACGTCAGGCTACAGAGGTGTTCGGATGTCCATCGTGTGTGCCCGTGGCTCAAGGAGCACTTGCAAATCCATCTGCACCAATAACACTACAGCACAGATTGCCAAAATCAGTATGGACTTCTGACATCATTCTCATTACATGTGTTGTTCTATATTCTAACTTACAAGTGTGTATGCTTCCCTTGCTGTTGCAATTATAATTACAGTGTTAGAAATAATGGTCTGCATTCCGACATTGTCCGACCATTTTGGCATTTCGTCCGACCCAACAAAGTGTGAGTCAGACATTTGGGTGAGCACTATCTTATGTACATTTCACACACACAGTGATGATACATGTACCAGGTTATTTGTACTGAGAATGTCTACTTATGCTTTCATTATTTGTTGATGCACATCTGCTGTGGCACATCTACTGTGGCACATGTGTACTTCTCCAATAATATGCCTGAGCAAATCTCAAATTGTCCGACCCAAAATAATGATGCTAGGACATTTGTCCATCCACCGCTTGCTCCATAATATTATTTCTAACACTGTAATTATATTCATTGATTTTCTACCACTATTGAGAATCTACTGTATACACATAGATACATACCTGGTCCCTCTGTCCACAGCTCGGAACAGATCCCCCGTCTTCCTCGAAAGGTGAAAGGAGAGGTCGAGAGAGTGGAGGTGAAGAAAGGTTCTCTTGGCCACGCGACGAATGCTGCTCTGCGCCACCTTGGAGAAGACGGCATTTCTCATCTCGTTGAATCCTGACGCAGAAATCCTGGCAGCACCATCTACAGGTGCAGAAACACAGGAGTTGTCACTAGAGTAGAGTTACCTGTCAGGTTGTCACTGTGTGTGAGTGTACACAAACACATACATACGTACATCCTAGTATGAGTGCTGTTGCCATGGTTACAATAGTCCCTTGTGGTGTGTTAAAGTTGACCGGGTTTCCGAGGTAGTCCACAGCATACTTGAAGAAGAATGGAACTTGGACGTTTAAAAGCTATGGAAACAACAACAAAGAGTACTTGTTAATGAAGAGGACAGTAAGCATATGCAAGCTGGATATATTGCCTACTGACAACATTAGGTGGATCAGACTAAGTGAACGATAACTTTGAGTTTGAGCTTAGGAATCAATTTGGCCAGTATCATACTTCAAATGTAACTTTTCTCAAAATTAGTGGTATGTTGCAGTTTTCAATAGATATTCTCATGTCCCCTTAATCACTGCACCACCACCCCCCCCCCCCTCCCCTATTCTCTTTCTATTTTCTCCATCTCTATCTGCCTATCAATGGAATTTGGCCTCTTTCATGAACATGAGCACACACATGCAAACACATACGAACGCACACACATACTCGTACACACACACACACACACACACGCACACACACACACACACACACACACACACACACACACACACACACACACACACCTTAGCTCCAACCAACAGACCCAATGCACCAACAACTCTAGCTTTCAATGATGGATGCTCTTTAGGCCAAATGTGCCCGACCATTTCCTTAATAATGGGCCAGAACTTAAGATCTAGTTCTCTCCCATCTATGTGCGAGAAAGCTCCAAACTGCATTCGCACGGGGAGCTTTGAACCAGATGCAGACTTCAACCATCCATGCTGAGGATAGCGTCTGGTGCTGTTCAGCGTATTCTCTCGAGTGGAATAAGCAGAAAAGGTAGCCGGTGAAAGTCTTGAGAACGAATGTAATCTCCTGGAACTCGGTCGAAGGAGTGTCTATTAAAGCAGAAAGAATGATAGAAATACAGTGGTACTCACTTAATCACATACTATTAAGAAACATTTTATTAAAAATATTAAATTCTAAATTCTAAATATCTATTATTATTATAATACTACTAAGAAAATTCTAGTTTTAAGGAATATTGAGTAATAATGGCATGGAGTATAGTTCGATCAGTAAAGTAAACTGTACAATTCTTCTGAGCGCCACAGTTTATACCGTTTTGTTCGAAGCGACCCAAATTAAGGCCTGCCCCAAAATAGGACGGTTTACCTTACATACGTACATACATACACACACATATATACACACAGACATAATATACATACACACATACATACATAGAACATACATACATACATACATACATATGTACGTACAGAGGACAACTGTATAACGCATCCGTTGATGAGACATCAAAATATAACAGATGCGAACTTGAAAACAGATATACCGAAAGCAAAAATCAATCGTTTAGCTCACCCTGTTACTTGCAAGTAAAGTCCTACATCTGAGACAAACGCTACCGTCAGTGTTTCCGAGTCGATTCCCTCCACGAAGCAGGCCCCAGAGCAGAGACGCCGACATTTTTGTCACGTGAAGAGTAGAACCCTGTCATTAGTAGACCTCCGGTATGGCTGAACCTTCGTTGGAACTGGTGGTGAATTGGACGCTTAAATTCACATTCTACTCAATCCATGTCGGAACATGGTTAAAGTCCAAGTGTTCGCTTGCCTTTTCAAGCATTTTTCTATTGTTAACTTATTCGTGGGATAAATTATTACGCAAAAACAAAGAGGTCAACATCTTAGAAGTGGCTCGAAATGACTCGAAAAGGCTTGAGAAAATCCCGAAACATTATGCTGCAGCTGTTTTAGAAGATGGAGAGCTAGTATACGAAGATTTATCGCGCATGACGGTGTGGTGTTTTGCATTTGGCATCCACCATGTTTCAATTTATGACCCCACAGGTGAGCTCGAGTGTACATTGCTTGTTGTCGCTAGCGATAAGCGGTATGTGCATTGATAGCAAGAACAGTTGTCCCCTAATAATGAAAGTTTGACATGTATACTAGTCCAAGAAATTTTGACCACCTGTGCATGCTATGAAAATGTCTGTACCTGCTTGTTCTAGAATACGTAATTCCTTGGTGCTTCTGATGAGTTGAGTGGTGTCCACAAAGTCAGAAGTTTATACTCATGTACAGCTGAAAGTAAAACCTGTATATAAAGACCATTTCAGGGACCAAGTAAATGTGGTCTCTGCAGACAGGTGGTCCTTGAACGGAGGTGCTTTAGTAACACTAATGTGGACAATGAGCCAGTTCACTATGGCCTCTATAGGCAGGTGGCCTTTCTATGCGAGTGGTCTTTAAAACAGGTTTTACTGTAATCATGTGCAGCTGAACTTGGTCAGTGAGTACCTGGGATAGTACATGCTCATGTACAGCTGAACTTGGTCAGTGACTGCCTGGGATAGTACATGCTCATGTACCGCTGAACTTGGTCAGTGACTACCTGGGATAGTACATGCTCATGTACAGCTGAACTTGGTCAGTGAGTACCTGGGGTACATGCTCATGAATAACCAGTGCCTACTCTGTCTTGCAACATGTACAATGTACGGTGTTGAATATGGCACTGATTGTGTGTGCTTCTGTTTGTAAGTTCTTATTTAGTTTGCCCCGGATGGTACTTCCTGACCAAGTTTAGCTATACATACAGTATAGACAACACAAAGTGTGTGTTTTCATTTGTTTGCATCAAAGATTTTTTGTGTTACTTTACACCAAACTATAGGTAAGCTGAAGAAGGACTTTGATACGTTTAGAAAGGTTCTCTTGCTGGAGTATGAATCTGTATTCGGTCCGGTTGCACCTTCTCTGTCAGTGTCTAAAGGCGGGACAGCTCATTCACATGAAATTGGTATTTGTGAGTTGACTATTACATGTGTGTGTGTGTGTGTGTGTGTGTGTGTGTGTGTGTGTGCTTGTGTGTGTGTGTGTGCTTGCGTGCGCACGCACATGCATGCGCGTGTGTGCTGCATGTGTACATGCAGGTAAGTTCATGTATGATGTAGTGAGATTTACATACATACCAACCTGTAGGAATACACATACAGCATAGGTCAGGTCACACTCAATTGAGCACACATGTGTGTACGATTGTGATTGGTTGTGGTATTATTAGGATCATGTGACAACCTCATGTGCATGATCTGATGTAATATGATTGAATTGAATTTTGTCACACGTTACTATTGCAGCAGATCTAGTGTATTATAGACAAATGGTGTACCTTAGACCTGATGCTTGCTACCATAATATTGTATACATACATTCCTTTGTACAGCTTACATAGTAATCACAACTGTTTGGACACTTGTGTATACCCAGTACTGTTGTGATTCGTG
>CAUJGJ010000364.1:12500-14000 GCA_963170055.1 Halisarca cf. caerulea
ACACACACACACACACACACACATGCACACACACACACACACACACACACACACACACACACACACACACACACACACACACACACACACATACATACACACACACACACACACGTACACACACACACACACACACACATGCACACACACACACACACACACACACACACACACACACACACACACACACACACACACACACACAGACATACACACACACACACACACACGTACACAGACACACACACACACACACACGTACACACACACACACACACACACATACACATATAAATCCTGTATAAATTTCAAACCATTGCTAGCAATATTCAAATATTTTAATATGGCCGATTCATTTTGTTGGTAGCCATCTCTGCTCTTGTTCTCAGAGGATAAATATTTTGCTATATAGCCAACAACACTCGTCAGCTATTGGTGCGCACACACATGTACAAAACACACACACACATACACACACACACACACATGTACACACACACACGATAGGCGTAGGAAGCAGGGTGGGCCGGGGGGGGGGGGGGGGGGGGGGGGGGGCCCTGGCCCCTCACATTTAGTGAGTAGGGCCCAAAAACATACACATGTCAAACATATTGCTGTAGAAAATGCTTCATCTATAGAACCTTTGGCCCCCTCACTTATACATATGAGTGTTCCTACGCCCCTGCATACCCACACTCACTCACCCACCCACCAGCACACACACACACACACACACACACACACACACACACACACACACACACACACACACACACACACACACACACACACACACACACACACACATGCATGCACACTCATGTTATGTGCACAAATACACACAGACACACCAATTTTATCACACATACAAACTGTAAAGGAATCTTGCACGTGTATGTTCCAAAAATAAACATCTAACAGGATTCTTAGTAGCATCTATGGTATTTAGATAGCAGCATAATGGACGTTTCGACGAACAATCCGTATACTTACTACGGATACCACTGCTCACGAACATGGCCGTTGACATTCTTTTTGCCATCGTTGCCGCTTTTGTTTCCCACTCGTAAATCATTCCGCCTTATAGATAAGGACACTCACCAAGTTTATTTTGGAACATTCGGCGTAGTCAGAAAGTACTCGCATCTTATTCCCAGGAGGAGTTAGCGGACAACCGTTTCGAAGGTAAAAGTCGTATTCCTGTCAGGATTCGCCCGTAAACCGAATATGGCGGCTCGTAGGCTTGTACGGGCTATTCTCGAAATTTCGCCATTTCGCAAGTAAAAGTGAAGAGGAGCCTTACGTGCTCTTTCCAGACCCTACAGTTGACGATCGTGAACAGTCGTCCGCAGTCAGTCGCAGCGCGCTTCAGTGAACTGCGAACAAAAAATCGGCCTATCTTTATTATAATAAGATAAGATTACATAATATAGTCATATATAGTATATACAGTGGGCCCTGGTTTATCCGACCACGTTTGTTCCCCATAGAATGTGTCAG
>CAUJGJ010000365.1:0-10000 GCA_963170055.1 Halisarca cf. caerulea
AGTCTAGTAGATCAGTGTATTTGTGTTTTGATAATTATACTTCATTGTGTAATAATAATGATAGTAATAATAATAATATGCATGGAAATAATGATAACTATTATTATTATATAATAATACAGATTTAAATTAACTCCACATCATTATCTGTATCTAGTGTTGTACATGTCCGGTATTATTATTTTACTTTTAATTATATTCAAGTTCAATTATTTTATATTATTATTGCAATAATGTTGTTGATTGGAATTGTACTTATAATAATAATATTATTATTATTATTAATAATAATATTATTATTAGTATTTAGTAGCATGAAGTTGTATTATTTGTTTTTGATGCTTGGATCATGTACCTTTATTATTGTATCTATATTAATTCCTAAGGGTTTTATAATATTACTATTGTTAGTAATTATTATCTTTGTCTCCTTATAATAATTAACAATTATAGTAATAAATATTATAATATACATAATAATATTAATTTTCATAATAATAATGGTAATATAATTATAGGCTCATTTCAAATTGCTAAAGTGGTATATACATGTAGGAAATATTCAATACTCAGTTAGGCTGATTTCTGTTAGAAACTACTGGTGGGCAGATGCTTGGAAAGCCAGGAAAATGTACAGGTGCGGTAAGAAATAACATTTAAGATAATTGGCAAAATTCTATGTTTTGAAACAATTACGTAATATCTGACTTACAACATGCGGACATACGCAAAGTTGCGTGCCTTTGCTTGCATGCTCATCATGTGAGACTTCCCCTTGTGTCGCTAAAGGGATATGACGTAATTTAAATGGAGGGCTTCTTTGAAAGGCGGCAGAGTATATAAAAAGCCGCTTCGGCCGACGTTTCTATTCGCCTAAAGAACTTTGTTCAAGTGTGCTTTCCAATAAACTGAGGAAATGTCTCACCTTAGTTCGTTTATCTTTGCTGCTGCCATTCTCGGCTGTTTGTCGCTTGCAATGGGATTACCAATTGGCGGCGGTGCAATACCGACGACGCCGCCCCCAACAAAGAATCCCGTCTACCCTGAGCTGGATGTCCATTTCTACGAAAAAGAAAGAAAGGGCTTCCACACAGGGCAATGGTAAGGTTGCTTTAATGTCACTACACATGTATAACTCAATTAAAACTGAATGGCATCGTGATTCTTTGCCTCCTACCAGGATGCCTAACAGCGTAACTGTATACCCCCGCGTTAAAGGACACATACGGTTTTGCCAATCAAACCATTGGACAGGTACTTTCGTGGACTTTGTGGATAAAGTTCCTAGCGTTGAACAGTAAGTTCTGCGACAGTCATGAATGGTACGCATTAATTTTCACATATGGTAGAAAGCATGCAACCACACGTCAAGTTTAATTCAACTGAGGCGCCAAGTTTAGTATTATATGTAGTGCTACATTTAATAATTATTTATTTTTTCATAGACTACACTTTGATGTATTCTGTGTTTCCCTTTAATTTGTCCAGGACTAGCGATTGTGTTGTGCGAAAGTATTATGTGAGAGACTTCAGGAGTGACAGATACGAAACAACGCTACTGGAAAACCCCTATGCTTTTAGCCTGAGTAGCAATGATTCCTGGCTGACTAATGGCACATATCCGATTAATCAAGACAAAGTGTGGCAGATCAGTGTTCCCAAAGGCTACACAGTAAACATCAGTTTGTCCTCACTGTTTGGAGACCAGAAGAAGGGAAGATGCGGAGACTACATTTCCCTGTATGCAGATGACGATGCACCAGAAGTGATGTGCTCAGAGAAACTCACAAACAGAAGCATCAACAAAAGTGGAATAGAAAAATTAACAATAAAATTCCACTCTGATAGCGTTGATGCAAGTGGATTTTTCGATGGTACAGTATTCCTGTATCCAGAAAGTGAGTCCACCACAATATAATTTGCCAACCACTTTGACCTGATTCAACAGTAGGCTTTGCCTATAGTTTCCATTAAGCTCGAGACTTTGTTCAATGGACATATGATTGTATATTTTAATCTATTAACTTGTAAATGTAACTCATTTGATAGAATTATCAGTAATCACTTCATATTTCAATGATTGTTTTATTTTCAAATTTTAGCACTTGCACAAGTTTGAAGATTTCATGGACATGCTCATCATATTTTGAACTTATTTATTCTCAATGTCTTTTTAATACTGACACTGGCTTCTTATTATCAGCAATTTTCTAGAGATTTTACTCGTATCTGTACTATTCTGTATAGTTGACAATTTTAAGATTTTTTACACTTCATATCACAGTCAGTAACTTTAAGATAAATTGAACTACTTTCATGTCATTGACAAACTGTCAGTTATATATATATATATATATATATATATATATATATATATATATATATATATATATATATAATATTTGATCACAATAATATAATGCAAGGGCGCTATTATAATTATTTATAATAACAATTTATAGCTGCATGTCAGGAATCTGAGTGCATGGAATAGCATGGTAACACAGTTTAATGAACTGATGGAGGAATTATATACTCAGTCTGATAGTGCTTTGCACATCTGATTCAAGGAGGTTGCATGGTCGTGGCATAAGAAGCTGGACTGGGAGATCAGAAAGGTTAATTTTTAACACCTATATGTATTAATTTATGTAATTTTGCCATTTTCATTTATATTTGGCATGCACAAATAATTGTTTGGCTTAATTAAATCAATGAAATTCTAGTACCCAAAACTTCCGGTAATTAATTGGGGACCAGCTAATGGACATACTGTCCATATTTAGCAAGACTAAGTCCATGCAGTGTCAGTTTTAAGTGTACATACTGCCTAAAGTCACAATTGACTTGACCGAGGATTAGAGTGTCCCCTCTAGTTCAGTCCAGTCATACTGCATGAGTTCATGCAGTGCATGGATAATAAAAAGAGGGGAAAAGTGGAGAAAGGTATGTACTAGATTTTATCGGCTACGTACCGACCATGGTAAAGAAGAATGAGCCACTAGCTGCAGCTGGCTAGAGATATATAGCTTGAGGTCATGAGAGTAACGCATTTCTAGCACTGCCTAAACAGGAAGTTATGGGATGTGTGCTGATGAGTGAAATGGAATAATATTATATAGAATAATTAATAATCCTAGGTTGAATCATGCTATATAGATCTTCAAACTACTTCAATACACGAGGATTCCAAATTTCACCCAGGGTTAATCCACAATCAAGGTTCATATTAACATGATGCCTTTGGATCTCAATAGCTTCCACTATACGTCTTCTCCAATAGTTGTCCTCACATTTCAGGATGCGGGCATTACTCCAATCCACCTCATGTTCATTCTCCCATGCATGAACAGCTATTCCATTATTCCTGTCTCCTTTCCGCACAGCTGCCTTGTGTTCTACCAATCTTTTCTTCTGAATCAGATTTCTTCCAGTTTTCCCAATGTAGGAGCTATCACAATCCTTGCATGGTACTTCATATACAACCCTGAATAATTTTCTATTGCAACACAGTGATTAAGATTATGAAGTTGCAATGCACTTAATATCTTTAAACAAGTTATTTTCCAAACTGTCCAATTATCATCTAGTCACATGCCACCAAGTCTGAATTTCCCACTGTTTTCATACCATTTCAGCAAAATTCGTAAACAATGCTTGTTTTGATGCCAATCCTCACCAATTTCATTGGATCCATGCACAATTGAACCAAATTTGCCTAAATCTCTAAAGAACCAAAACATGTTGATGCCCAATTTGACCTATTTCAGCCATACTTGTCCTTTGATGCATAAATAACAATTACATGTACTTGGAGGCTACAAGTGTGTGAAATAGTTACAGATTATTGTTGTTGTTAGAGAATTAGAGGTAACAAATTTGAAGCCTTTAATAGGAAGGGTGTAGTAGAAGCTGAGCTTGAATTGTTTACTGGTTAGATCAGCTGTGGTTTTTGAAACCGTTCAAAAATAATTGGATAGTTTAAAAAATAACCTGTTTTTAGTTTATATAATGTTCAGTGTTTTAAGCTCATTGACAATAGAAGAACTGTATAATGGTGCCACTGGGCTGGAGTTAGTGAAAGGATCATCTGATCCAACAATAATTTCTGTATTCTATCAATTTATTCCGGAATTATGCTCCGTTAGTTCAGAAAACTGTTGTAACAGTTCTGGAAACTGCATGTACCGGCATATATTAGCCTCGGCCTTACTTGTACACGAGCCACCATAGGATATAAAAAGGCTACTTCAACTTTAAATTTCTATTCAATCGTCCAAAGAACTTCACTCAAGACTTAGTGTGCTTTCCAGTGAACTGAGGAAATGTCAAACCTTACTTCACTCGTGATCAGCTTTGCTACTGCCATTCTCGGCTGTTTGTCGCTTGCAATTGGATTACCAAATGAAATATTGACGCCCCAAACAGAGAATCCCGTCTACCCAGAGCTGGATGTCCGCTTCTACGAAAACGAAAGAAAGGGCTTCCACACAGGGCAATGGTAAGGATACGTACCTTATTAGTAATATGACTTTGTATTCTTGTGTCGATTTTAACTTATTAAGTTAAACAAATTTTAAAGTGATTTTTGCCTCCTACCAGGATGCCCAACAGCGTAACTGTATACCCCCGCGTTAAAGGACACATACAGTATTGCCAATCAAACCATTGGAAGGGTACTTTTGTGGACTTCGTGGATAAAGTTCCTAGCGTCGAACAGTAAGTTCTGCGACAGTCATGGTACGCGTTGATTTTTGCATAATATGGTATAAAACGTAATATACGTAATCACACAAGTTCAATAATTTAAATTCTTCTTACGCGCCAAGTCTAGTATAATCTGTACTAGACTACATTAATTTTATTAAATTTTGATTACACTTTGATGTATTCTATGTTTTCCTTTAATTTGTGCAGGACTAGCGATTGTAGCATGGGAATGGAGTACGTTAGAGACTTCAGGAGTGACAGATATGAAACAACATCACTGGGAAACCCCTATGAGTTTAGCCTGAGTAGCAATGATTCCTGGCTGACTGATGGCACATATCCGATTAATCAAGACAAAGTGTGGCAGATCAGTGTTCCCAAAGGCTACACAGTAAACATCAGTTTGTCCTCACTGTTTGGAGACCAGAAGAAGGGAAGATGCGGAGACTACATTTCCCTGTATGCAGATGACGATGCACCAGAAGTGATGTGCTCAGAGAAACTCACAAACAGAAGCATCAACAAAAGTGGAATAGAAAAATTAACAATAAAATTCCACTCCAATAGCGATGATGCAAATGGATTTTTCAATGGTACAGTATTCCTGTATCCATATATAAAAAGTGAGTCCACCACAGTATAATTTGCTAACCATTTTGACCTGATTCAATAGTAGGCTTTGCCTATATATTCCATTAAGCTCGAGATTTTGTTTAATTGGATCATTGTACTACTATAATTTGATTTTAATATTAATTTGTGTCACTAAATGTATTGATAAAATTATTTTTCTTTAATTTTTTATATTTTAGCACTTGTACCAGGTTGAAGAATTCATAGGACATCCTCATCATATTTTCAACTTAATCATTCTTATTGTATTCTAATACCTCTTATTATAAGCCATTTCTAGACATTTTACTCGTGTCTCTAATATTCTGTGTAGTTGACAATTTCAAGATTAATTACACTAAGTCTTGATATAACTTATTACAATTAGATAACTAAACTGTTCTTTCATTTCAAACTATTTATGATATCACAATGTTTGTCAATGATATTTTACTCGTGTCTGTAATATTCTGTGTAGTTGACAATTTGAAGATTTTTCACACTAAGTTTTGATATAACATATTAAAATTTGATAACTAAACTGTGCTTTCATTTCAAACTATATATGGTATCACAACTTGATTAATAAATTTAATACAATGCAAGGCCACATATATCTATTTATCTATCGATCTATCTATAAACTAATATTATACTAGTAAAATTTATAGCTGTCAGAATAGCATGATAACACTTAGTCTATAGCTTCAATGAGGAATTTAATTTATACTGCATATACGTATAATTTGCACCCCTGATTCAAAGAGGTTATTGGCCATAGCATAAGGAGCCAGACTAGTAGAAGGGAAGGGTTAATTATTAGCACCTGTGCATTTGCCATTTTATTTATTTTTGGTGGCATTGTACATAAATAACTAATTGGCTTAATTAAATCAAATTGAATGAAATTCTAGTACCCAAAATTAATTAATTACTTTCAGTAATTAGGTAATTGGGTATCAGCCAATGGACATGCTGTCCAAAGTCTATATAGTGTCAGTAAGTGTGCCGCCTAAAGACAATTGACTTGACAGAGGATTAGAAAGTACCCCATGCAGTGCAGCCCAGTCATACTGAGTTCATGCAGTGCATGGATAATAAAAAGAGGGGAACAGTGGAGAAAGATAGGTAGATTTTACCGGCTACTGACCATGGTAGAGCCACTAGCTGCAGCTGGCTACAGATGGATAGCTTGAGGTCATGAGAGGAATGCATATCTAGCACTGCCTAAACAGGAAGTTATGGGATGTGTGCTGATGAGTGAAATGGAATAAATTATTATAGAAGAATAATCCTGGGTTAGATCATGTTAAAATATTAATATGTAAAAATACCTTATACTGGGCAAACACTTCATTCAATTTCAATTGATTATTGTACTGTAACACAACATACAGCTACAGTAACTGTTATATTTCCCCACAATTTTCCATTGCAACTTGCCCAGAATATGGTAATATTAAGCCTGAACTTGGAAAATTTCTTGGACGGGGATGCCCCCCAACCCCCTATAGATCCAATTCTTTTAAGCCAGCACGCCCCTTTATAGATTCCTGGATCTACCCCTGCTATACTGTACATGTGAGCAAATAAAGGCAATTTCTTAAATTTAAATAGAGTATGTTTAAAAGTTTGTTTTAAATGTTGCCTGCTATTATAATATACTGTAGACTATAATTATATAAGGGAGTGCAGCAACATTCAGATTGAGATATAGAAAGATGACACAGGGTGCATGGAGAGGGAGGAGAAAGTGTGTGAGTGGGGTAGCAGAGGACATCTGCCACCTGTTGCTACAATACCCTGCCTACATGCATGGGACCACCTTAGACCACACTGATATAAGAGACCAGATCCAGCTGTTTGGTGGTCAAACAATAAACTTAAATTCAAGTTAATTGTGACTAATATAGAGATAGGCTAAGCATTCAATTTATCACAGTCTGTGTACTTCTAGCTCTATGCAGTGTACTAGATTTGGTGTTTTGTGCATGTGACTGATGAACTGTATGTTCTCTGCAATGAGATACATTATAATATACACAATTTTACTCAGTCTGGTACCACATACAAATGTGCTACTATATTCAATTTGGTTCTCTTGTTCCTAGCATTGACCATGCAGTGTACTTTGATAATGGATAATGGAATGATTGACTGAATGATGAGTCGAGTCTTTTACTTATGGATTCCAACTGACAGTGTACTGATCATTGTGAACCTAAAAGGTAATTAACTGGTAGATGAATATTGCGCATGTACTCAAAATACATTAATTAGAGTAATTAAAATAATGTTTTAATTTAAGTATTACAAAATATTCAAATCAGTAATAATTTAAGCAATGAACACTTCATATAAATTAGTAGATGATGGTGTATGGGGAGGAAGTGCAATACATGTACACAACAGTATTATTTAAGGGAGTTGAACATGAGTATTACTTTCAGGCAATTGGTGTGGTTAGAATCTGTGAGACAACAGGTGGTAGCAGCAATGGGTGGATAGCTGAAGGTCTACAATCATCAATGTTTTAGGCTGTACAAAGGCTGATGGTGTTTCAAGTGAAGAAACAACTGAATATCACGAAAAGATAATACAATTGTGAGCTCATTTCAAGTTGCTAATTAAAGTGGTACATGTAGAGAATTAAATTCTCAGTCTGGTTAATACTGTTAGAAAGTACTGGTAGGTAGACTAGATCATTGGCGAAAATTTATGTTTTGAAACAATTACGTAATATATTATCTGACCGACAACAGTCGGATATTCGCGAAGTTCGTGCCTTTGCTTTTTTTTTTTTTTTTTTTTTTCACTTATGTACATGTACATACACGTACTACGTAATATTATATGTACAGATATAATAAATCAATCAGAATCAAAAGACAAACATGTAGACCTTAGAATAAAGAAAAAAAAAATAACACTATAATTTATATCACAGTAAGGTTAACAATATGTGTTACCAAAATCTAGTCAAGTAGAGGGGATATGGCCCTCTGCAATGGCGAGATCAATTTGCTGTGTCGACTGCCCATTGAATCGCAATTGTCTGGTGCCCCTGATAGCAGCAATAGATGATTGTAGGAGGCTGAATGACAGTCTGCATCTGAGCCACTTCATCACCATGCTGTAGCTCTGTCCTCGCTTGTAGGCCAGAAGGGTTGCCAATCGCTTGTACACAATGGTGGTGGATGGGCCCATTCCACCAGTAGCTGAAAATACCAGTGGGGCAAAAGAACCGTGTTCCACCTCTCTGATTCTTTGGTCATAGGTTCTTCTCTTTTCTCTCTCATGCCGGATGAATGTAGTGTTGATAGATGAGTTCTGGTTCGAAGATGCCAACGGGTTAAAAACCCTTACATCAAAAAATGCATCTTGAAATCTATTCCAGAAACCTCTACATCTGATATCTACCCGGATTTCATCTTGTATGTTTGCGGACCTCCCATGAAGGACCTCACCAGTGAGTGGTTGTAGGGGAGGCTCAATCTCTGTGGAGGTGCTGACTTCATCCATCAGTGTTGCTGTGAGGTCACGGATGTCATTGTGTCGGTGAATTGGCAAACCTCCTTTGGTACAACTGAGTGCGTGTTGTACAGAGTTGGCTTTTCCACAGGAACAGACAGAGGGAATCTCATTTGGTTGCCACCCATACCTTAATGCTAGGGCATCTTTGAAGGCCCCTTTATGTAACGAGAATCCATGCTCTTCAATTGGGAGTGTTCCGAGCCAAGCAGAAGCTCCCTTCTCTTGTGCCAACACGGTTGCTTTACGTGTAGTGCTGGTCAGCGAGCCCAGTCGGATATTCGCGAAGTTCGTGCCTTTGCTTGCTAGTCTCGTACCCAGCCCCATTCTCGCATAATGGCTCACGCATGCGCCCAAATAAAATGGCGGGCGGAAGTGGGGCTGGGTGCGAGACTATTTGCTTGCATGCTCATCATCTGCAACTTCCCCGTTGTATCCGGCGGATATGACGTAATTAAAATGGACGGCTTCTTGTAAGGCGATAAAGGATATAAAAAGGCCACTTCGGCCGACTTTCCATTCATCTAAAGAACTTCGTTCAAGTGTGCGTGCTTTCCAAAACTGAGGAAATGTCTAGCCTTAGTTCACTCGGCTTTGCTGCTGCCATTCTCTGCTGTTTGTCGCTTGTAATTGGATTACCAATTGGCGTTGTTATACCGACGACGCCGCCTCCAGCAGAGAATCCCATCTACCCAGAGCTAGATGTCCACTTCTACGAAAAAGAAAGAAAGGGTTTCCACACAGGGCAATGGTAAGGATGCTTTAATGTGACTACACATGCACGTCTCTTATTCTATCTTCAGTGTTTTATGCAATGTTTTGTTTCCGTATTTCATTGAACCTGTGGTGCTCTGCTCAGGACCTTTGTGTGTCCTAGTACCCATTTGGTTATGGTGCACGTTAATAATAATAATAATAATAGTAATAATATGTGTTGTGTGCCTGCATGTGCATAACTGACTGTAATAAGTAACTTGATGCCAATGTATTAATTTTAATGATACACACATTTACCCAATTTACATTTCATTTAATTCGCCGTCCATTGTACTCAATCTGTATGATTCCATTGTGCCTAAATACATGTCATTGATTTTTTCGTTCACTGTATTGCATGTGTTTGCATTTATTCCATATCTGATTAAAA
>CAUJGJ010000366.1:0-5000 GCA_963170055.1 Halisarca cf. caerulea
CAGTGGGGGGGAACGGGGGGGGGGGGGGGGGGGAAGCTATCACCCCAAACTCTCCAGCTGTAGTGATTCCAACTGAAGTGTAAATTACTATAGAGAAGGTCCTACTTGAATGGTCCAAAATGGCCTCAGATACCACCTTGTATAACCTAAAAACTTCCAAAAATTTCCCTGGGGGAGCATACTCCCAGACCCCCCCCCCTCTCCCAGTTATATAAATACCCCTACAATCCCACATACACATCTGCACCTCCTTACAACACTGCACTGCATGTGTTATATAGGATATCGTGCACATACAAACTACGGTGATGTCTTGCATCAGCAGACATGAACTGCAATACTGAAGCTCCCCCCCCCCAAAAAAAAAAAAATTATCGGGGATGGAACCCTGATAGGTGTTGAGTGTCAGATCAGCACCAGAAATCTGGTCATCTCATCATGTCATTTGAGAACCACAAATGAGTGTGAAAATGCACCAGAAGCGATCTCAGAAGGTTATAAAATTCAAAAATGTTATGGGGGAGCATGCCCCAGACCCCTAGAATGCGTGCTATTGTGCCCCCCCCCCCCCCCCCCCCCCCCCCCCCCATTTTTTCATAAGTACTATCCCCCCCTGCCCTGTTTTCTAAATGAAAACCTGGTGTGTGTGTGTGTGTGTGTGCATACATGTGTACTATATGTGCTATGTTTAAGTGTATGCTTGTCTCTCCCACATAAGGTGGTGCATTGTCCAACAGTTTGGCCATCATGACGGATGCTGCTCACATGTTGTCTGACTTTGCAAGTTTTCTCATCAGTCTCTTCGCCATCTGGATGGCCAACAGACCTCCTACCAAACTCATGTCCTTTGGCTGGCATAGGATGGGTGAGTGGGCGGGGTGTGTAGTGGTGAGTGGGTGGGGATGGGCTGAGTGGAGGTGACTGGGTGGAGATGAGGGGGACTGAGTAGTGGTGAGTGGGGATGAGTAGTGGTGAGTGGGGATGAGTAGTGGTGAGTGAGGGGGGGGCTGTGTACAATAACACCCATGAACCAACTCACAACTATGACATCATTATTGGTAAACAAGTGGCTCATTTTCTCCTCCGGTGCAGAGGTCCTGGGTGCACTGGTGTCTGTGGTGGTTATCTGGATCCTCACTGGGGTGCTGGTCTACGAGGCTGTCCTCCGAGTCATCCACCAGGACTACGAGATTAATGCTGACATCATGCTCATCACAGCTGCCATTGGTGTCTACGTCAACACATTGTGAGTTTCCTGAGTACAAACTATCCAGAACTGCACTGTATATCCAAGCTACCCACAACCCAAGTTCAACTGTGCATACATATGTAAAGACTGTCTCATCTGTGTTTACAACACACACACACACACACACACACACACACACACACACACACACACACACACACACACACACACACACACACACACACCTGTGCAGCAGTTGTAGGTGAACATGGGTGTGTGTTATCTGAGCCTGTCCCCTTCCTTCCCTCTCTCCCTTTAGCATGGTGTTTGTTCTGCATCAACACGGCCATGGTCATGGACACTCCCATGGACACTCCCATGGACATGGCAAGAAGGACGGAGATGGACACGGACACTCCCATGGCCTTTCCATCCCCATTCCCGGGTTCCTCCGAAGGAAGAAGAGGGAGAGGGATGATCCTGAATCAGGAGAAGGACACTCACACAAGAAGTCTTCAAAGAATATAAACGTCCAAGCTGCTTTTGTTCATGTGATTGGCGACCTAATTCAGAGCATAGGTGTTGTCATTGCAGCCTTTATCATCAGATTCAAGGTGAGATGGTGCTTGGAGGGAGGGTGAGATGGTGTGTGGTGAGGGTGAGATGGTGCTTGGAGGGAGGGTGAGGGTGAGATGGTGTGTGGTGAGAGTGAGATGGTGCTTGGAGGGAGGGTAAGGGTGAGATGGTGCTTGGAGGGAGGGTGAGATGGTGTGTGGGGAAGGTGAGGGTGAGGTTGTGCAGGGGATAGGGTGTGTGTATGTGTACTGTGTGTACTTATGCCGAATGTAAGTATGCTCTTGCTGTCTTGCAGCCGGAGTGGAAACTGGCAGATCCAATCTGCACATTTCTGTTCTCAATTCTTGTCATCATCTCCACTCTCACTGTGATGAGGGATGCTCTGAGGGTGATAATGGAAGGTGCGTATGTATATACTTGTATTTTGTTGTAACTAACCTTTCCATGTTTGTCTAACAGTTCTTCTTGATCCATGTTCCCTTTTTCTTCTACTCCAGGCACTCCACGGGGGCTCAACTACCAGCAGGTCCTCCAAGACCTCCAGAACATCAAAGGAGTGAAGTTGGCTCACAGTCTCCACATGTGGTCACTGACGATTGACAAGCCTGCTCTGGCAGCCCATCTTGCAATGGGTCAGTTGACATGTGCTTCACAGAGTGTACCCTCTTCATGTCGTGTGTGTCCAGTTGAACTTTAACATTGTCAGAAATATCACAGCATTCTCACCAGTAGCCCCCCTCCCACCATCTCCATCACTTCCACTCCCATCATCCCCCCTCTACTGTTGTCTTTGCAGATGCTGAAGAGGCCAACTTTCAAGATGTTTTGTCTGAGGCATCTAAGATGCTTCATCAGAAGTACGGTTTCCACCACACCACACTACAAGTGGAGGACTACAAGCGCGTCATGGGAAAGTGTGACAAGTGCCAGTCCATCCTACCCTCAACCACATCTGCTAGTTGGCTCTTTACCTGTTTCTGCTCTTCTGGAAACTGATGTTGCTCCTTCAGGTGGGTGGGGGGGAGACTTCTCCAGTCCCCCCCCCCCCCCCCCATACTGGCACCATCCACTGGCACAAAGCCCGCTTCTTTCAAGTAGTTTTTTTTATGGACAATCAATTCAAATGTTAATATATATGTACATTGGGCATATTTAAAGTCAAGTGCTACAAGGCATGTGTGCTGCAAGGCATGTGTGCTGCAAGGCATGTGTGCTGCTGGTGTAATTGTTCACTTCATATGATGTTATCATGACAACTCTTTGTGTGTGGCTGGTGCAAGTTGTGGTAGACAAATGTCGATCGATTAAAGTACATAAACCAACAAGGGGCAGCCATCTTGCTTAACAGGACACATCCACTCTGTATGATCGCAATCACGTATGATTCTGTGTGAGACTGTACACACAAATTAATCTTGTCAACTAGTGCTGAGAAGTGTACACGCAGCACAGGACACACAAACAATGACAGGGAGTGAAAATGACATTCTGAGTACATGCACACACAATACTAGTCTGAGTCGTAATCCTCTCTATTGTCTACTGCTGCACTGACCACAGCAGCTAAGTCAGTGGATAAGGATGATGGGTTTTCCGACTTCTGTTCTTCAAGTATTCTCTCTCTGGTAATTTCGACAATAGCCCTTTGAGTTCGTCGCTCTAGCTTGCTCAGCTTCTTTGCAATGTCTCTCTTCAAGTCCCTGCACACACCACACAAGAAAAGTCATGGGTGAACATTCCTGATAACTATAATACATGACGATTTGTGGACATGCAGCACACGCACACACACACACACACACACACACACACACAGAGACGTACATACACAAACACACAAGCACACACACACACACACACACACGCACACACACATGCACACACAAGCCAGGGCTGCATACAGGATTTGGGGCTCGGGGGGGGGGGGGGGGGGGGGCAAATCGAGCTTCCCAAAGTCTTAGGGGGGGCAACACAATATGGGAGGGTAAGTGTACGGAGACTGGGGGGGGGGGTATAGGTAACAATGCTGTATGTGGTATTGCAGAGGTGTGTATTACTGCTAGAGGTCTGTGGGTATGGTCCCTAAGAAAAACATTTGCTTTTTATGCCTTATTAGGTAGTATATGAGGCCATTTTAGACTACTTAAGCAAGTTTGTGAATACATTACTGCAGTTATATACGTTCAGTGAAATCTCTGCAATCCGACATTCTCTCTGATCCAACCATCTTATGAGGTACAGCCTCCATACTAAAGTATGCTAAGAGTCACTCTGTAATCTGGCAACCTCCTAATCTGACACTGTTTTCAGGTCCCATTGAGTGTTGGATTGGAGAGGTTTCATCGTATGCTATGGCAAGGGGGTCAACTGGTCACAAGAGAGGGAGGGGAGAGTAACTACTCCTGCTGTGTCTGACCCCAAAGAAATCCTGACATCCCTGACAGTAGTACAGCATTTATTGTAGACTGTGTTGATCATGTTCAGAATGCTTGCATGCCTTGAAATAGTACTCCAACAATAACAATTCAAAGGGGTTAAGGGATTGGTGACAGTGGTGTTGAAAAATTTTCTAAATTATAGCATAAAAGCTTGTTTTTCATTCATTTTCCAATAAATCCTGCCTTCAGTCTATATGCTGAGATACAAGTTGAGGGAGGCAGCAGATCTGCAAGGGGAGGGGGCAAATGCCCACCCCCACCCACCCCAAATGCAGCCCTGCAAGCACACACACACACACACACACACACACACACACACACACACACACACACACACACACACACACACACACACACACACACACACACACACACACACACACACACACTTTTTTTTAAACAACTTCATTATTATAAACAACAACTTGCATGTTTACAATAATAAAGGAGCCATGCTAAATAAAGTGATTGCCAACACATTCAGTAGATGATGTGGTACAATAAACACTTAAAATGGCTACTAGAATGAAGAGAGAGTGAAAATATATGTATATACTAGCAAAAAGATATTGAAACATGTTATGAAGCTAACTACTATGGAGTACATGATAAGATATGACAACTACTACACGCTATGCTATGGTCTATAGTAATACTAAATACTAGGCAAGAGTTAAGTATAACAAGTACTAAAGTTTAAGTATTTGTGGAGTCATTTGGGCAGTTTCTCGAGCACCAAATCGAAAAGGAACCACGGATGACAATGCTGGATAGCGACACTAAAAAACTGGAAACAG
>CAUJGJ010000366.1:10000-15000 GCA_963170055.1 Halisarca cf. caerulea
GTGTTGCGGATGGTGTAGTGGGGTCGAAAGGCAACTTGGATGTCCAGGGGGGTGAGGATCCTGCGAACACATTCAGACAAGCCCTTGATGTAGGGTAGTGTCACGAACACTTTGGGAGTTCGATTGTCCACTGTTTCACTTTCCACTGTTGCCTTGGCATGTCTTCTGATGAAGGCTGCGGTGTAACCATTGGCCTTCAGGGCTTCGGTGATCTTCTTCTCTTCTCTCGTTCGTTCACTGGGAGTCGAGGACAAGGTGGCTGCTCTATTCATGAGTGTTCGCACAACAGATACTTTGTGTCCAGTGGGGTGGTGGGACTGGAAGTGAAGGTACTGGTTGGTACTGGTTGGTTTTCTGTACACTGAGGTGTTAATGGAACCATCCGTATCTCGTCGTAGGCATACATCTAAGAATGAAATCATTCCATCATCTGATTCTTCCTCGGAAGTGAATTGGATGGTTGACTCAATGGTGTTAAGATGGTATAAGAATTCTTCTACCAGGTCTTTCTGGAGTATAGCCCATGTGTCATCTACGTACCGCTTCCATGCTCGTGGTGGATGGTGATAGGTACCAAGAGCCTTCTGTTCCACATGCTCCATAACCAGGTTTGCAACAGCAACAGAGACAGGTGACCCCATTGCAGTGCCATGGATCTGCTGGTAAATCTTTCCCCTGAATTGTAGGTAGGTGGCATTTAGGCACATGGTCAGGAGGTCAGTGATGTCATCAATTCGGAGACCAGTCCGAAGCACGAGTGTATCATCATCACGGAGTCGACATCTTGCAACCTGGACAGCTAAGTTGGTAGGGACACGTGTAAATAAGGATACAACGTCAAAGGAGACCATCCTCTCATCATCTGCAAGGGTCTGCGTAGACACAAAATCAACAAAATCCTTTGAGTTACTTACATGTGAATCTGTCATCCCGACCAATGGATACAGTAGGTTGGAAAGGTATTTGGATAGCTGGTATGTTGGAGAAGACACGAAGGACACGATTGGGCGTAATGGTACATTGTCTTTATGTATCTTTGGTAGGCCATAGAAAAGAGGGGTTCTACCTGCAGAGCTCCTCAGTCGACTGTAGATATCATCTGGTAGTCGTTGTGCTTTCTTTAGCTCTAGGAGTTTGCTGTTCATTCGTTTCTCCAGGGATGGTGTTGGGTCTTTTGCAATAGGTCGATACGTCTGCTCATCCTGTAGCATCTCATTCATCTTTGCATCATAGTCTGTTTTGTCCATAATGACTGTTGCTTTGCCCTTGTCTGCTGGGAGAACTAATATCTCTTCATCACGAGCAAGGTCCCTCAAGGCTTTGTACTCCAATGGGAGTATATTGCGTGGGGGCATCTTGGCGCGACTGATAGCTCCGATTACATTCATTCGGGCTTTCTCAGCCACTTTCTCTTCCAGACCGGCTTTCTTTATACCCGCTTCAATGTTTGCAATAAAATGAGCAGTTGGTACAGACTTAGGGGCTGGTGCAAAATTCAGTCCTCTAGACAAAACAGAGATTTGACTAGTATTCAGTTTCTTTGATGAGAGATTCACCACTTGACGGTCACAGGGTTGACGAAGGTTCATCTGTTTTGTGAACAGGGCATCAAACTTCTTAACTTGCCTTCGTTTTGTATCATCAGTAGTCTTTGTCTGGATATACTTGTTGTACCTTTCCATGTCTGCAAATACATTGTCACCAAGGACATGTTCCAGCTGACGCTTCTGGAAGAATAAGTCTGTTTCTAGCTGTTTTAGTTTGCTGTAGCATTTCTGCACTCTCGCTTCTAAGAATTGTTTGCTGGCTCGTTCTGCAATGCGGTGTCCTTGAGGAGTTGGTACCAAGGGTTTCACCTTCAAGCTACGCGGCAACAACTGATACCTTCGACATCTCTGACTAAAAGCAATGTGTTGCTTAGTACGGCTAATCTTTGAGGCTGTGTCTATGTAGTATCTAGTTGCTTTGAGAATCTCCTTTCCGTGATTGTCTTGAATTGATTGAAATAGTTCTTTGTCTTGAATTGATTGAAATAGTTCTTTGTGGCTCTTTGTGGACGATTTAGGATTAACTGATGGATATACCTAGCCACAAAGAACTATTTCAATCAATTCAAGACAATCACGGAAAGGAGATTCTCAAAGCAACTAGATACTACATAGACACAGCCTCAAAGATTAGCCGTACTAAGCAACACATTGCTTTTAGTCAGAGATGTCGAAGGTATCAGTTGTTGCCGCGTAGCTTGAAGGTGAAACCCTTGGTACCAACTCCTCAAGGACACCGCATTGCAGAACGAGCCAGCAAACAATTCTTAGAAGCGAGAGTGCAGAAATGCTACAGCAAACTAAAACAGCTAGAAACAGACTTATTCTTCCAGAAGCGTCAGCTGGAACATGTCCTTGGTGACAATGTATTTGCAGACATGGAAAGGTACAACAAGTATATCCAGACAAAGACTACTGATGATACAAAACGAAGGCAAGTTAAGAAGTTTGATGCCCTGTTCACAAAACAGATGAACCTTCGTCAACCCTGTGACCGTCAAGTGGTGAATCTCTCATCAAAGAAACTGAATACTAGTCAAATCTCTGTTTTGTCTAGAGGACTGAATTTTGCACCAGCCCCTAAGTCTGTACCAACTGCTCATTTTATTGCAAACATTGAAGCGGGTATAAAGAAAGCCGGTCTGGAAGAGAAAGTGGCTGAGAAAGCCCGAATGAATGTAATCGGAGCTATCAGTCGCGCCAAGATGCCCCCACGCAATATACTCCCATTGGAGTACAAAGCCTTGAGGGACCTTGCTCGTGATGAAGAGATATTAGTTCTCCCAGCAGACAAGGGCAAAGCAACAGTCATTATGGACAAAACAGACTATGATGCAAAGATGAATGAGATGCTACAGGATGAGCAGACGTATCGACCTATTGCAAAAGACCCAACACCATCCCTGGAGAAACGAATGAACAGCAAACTCCTAGAGCTAAAGAAAGCACAACGACTACCAGATGATATCTACAGTCGACTGAGGAGCTCTGCAGGTAGAACCCCTCTTTTCTATGGCCTACCAAAGATACATAAAGACAATGTACCATTACGCCCAATCGTGTCCTTCGTGTCTTCTCCAACATACCAGCTATCCAAATACCTTTCCAACCTACTGTATCCATTGGTCGGGATGACAGATTCACATGTAAGTAACTCAAAGGATTTTGTTGATTTTGTGTCTACGCAGACCCTTGCAGATGATGAGAGGATGGTCTCCTTTGACGTTGTATCCTTATTTACACGTGTCCCTACCAACTTAGCTGTCCAGGTTGCAAGATGTCGACTCCGTGATGATGATACACTCGTGCTTCGGACTGGTCTCCGAATTGATGACATCACTGACCTCCTGACCATGTGCCTAAATGCCACCTACCTACAATTCAGGGGAAAGATTTACCAGCAGATCCATGGCACTGCAATGGGGTCACCTGTCTCTGTTGCTGTTGCAAACCTGGTTATGGAGCATGTGGAACAGAAGGCTCTTGGTACCTATCACCATCCACCACGAGCATGGAAGCGGTACGTAGATGACACATGGGCTATACTCCAGAAAGACCTGGTAGAAGAATTCTTATACCATCTTAACACCATTGAGTCAACCATCCAATTCACTTCCGAGGAAGAATCAGATGATGGAATGATTTCATTCTTAGATGTATGCCTACGACGAGATACGGATGGTTCCATTAACACCTCAGTGTACAGAAAACCAACCAGTACCAACCAGTACCTTCACTTCCAGTCCCACCACCCCACTGGACACAAAGTATCTGTTGTGCGAACACTCATGAATAGAGCAGCCACCTTGTCCTCGACTCCCAGTGAACGAACGAGAGAAGAGAAGAAGATCACCGAAGCCCTGAAGGCCAATGGTTACACCGCAGCCTTCATCAGAAGACATGCCAAGGCAACAGTGGAAAGTGAAACAGTGGACAATCGAACTCCCAAAGTGTTCGTGACACTACCCTACATCAAGGGCTTGTCTGAATGTGTTCGCAGGATCCTCACCCCCCTGGACATCCAAGTTGCCTTTCGACCCCACTACACCATCCGCAACACACTGGTACACCCAAAGGATAAAACGCCAACTGAGCAGAGATCTGGTATTGTGTACAAGATCTCATGTTCTGAGTGCCCAAAGGTGTACATTGGACAGACAGGGAGATCCTTAAAACAACGGATCACAGAACACCGCCGTGCCATCAGGAATGGTGACCTGGCCACATCTGCTCTAGCCGAACATGCGTGGAACACGGGCCATCATTTTGATACAGCCACAGCAGAGATCATTGATGCACATCCCCATGTGACAACCAGATGCTTACTGGAAAGCTGGCACATACAGAAGGATGACAACACAATCAACAGAGAAAAGGGCACACTACCTAGGGAGTACACCTCATTACTTGGCTAAAGACTCACCCATAAATTCTTGTTATCTGTTTAGAACATACAAACCATCATCATCATCATCATGTGACATCCCATTGTACATCCCATTTATTTACAAATACATGTTATCATCCCATTGTACATCCCATTTACCTAGCATGTTATCCTTACACAATCACCACATATCACCCCCCCCTTTTGTATAAAAGCTTTGAGTTTTCACCCTGTGATATTCCCTGATGAAGGCAACTGTGTTGCCGAAACGTTGGAATTAATATTTTTTCAAATTCTGGCTAGTGTGGACGATTTAGGATTAACTGATGGATATACCTAGCCACAAAGAACTATTTCAATCTATCTATCTATCTATCTATCTATCTATTGTACACAATATACAAGTTGACCATAACTCACGGAGTACTTTCACCATCTCGTAAATTGTCAGTCTGCAAACAAAAGCGAAGAAGGGCATAATTCACACCATAGACCCTATCTATGTTCACACACACAACCAATTGCAATATGTATTACTACACCAATATGTAAAGACATTTAATTTA
>CAUJGJ010000366.1:22500-37500 GCA_963170055.1 Halisarca cf. caerulea
TTGTAAATAATACCCAAAAGGGAAGAGCAAGTTTACACATGTGCTCGTTCCACCGCTTGCACAGCCCAACGCAAACTCCCTCACTAAAGAACGCAGCAAAGTAGATCTCGCGGTTACGAGATAGCAGTTCTGTAAAGCGCCAATTAGTAAACAGAACGCAGATGCAGGGATTTACACATTCTACTAACCTACTGAGGGGAGGAAAGGCTCGCTGAACTTCGATCTTCCCTCCTGATACAGGAGAGCTGGATTGCGAACCCTTAGCAGTGACCTTTTTGTCAGCCATTTTCTCAACGGTTGCTGATCATGTGACTTGGTCTCGTGACTGAATCCCCGTACGTTCGAGATGACCAAGCAGGTTCTTCTCTTCTGCTTCTCCCTCCTTGCGGGCGGGCTTGCCGCCAGGGATGGTGTAATGTACAAGAAATTGGCCGGTCCACCTACAGAGTTTGCAAACTTTAAGCAAACCAACCCATTCGATGCTGCTTCGTCGAGTCGCGCGCAGCTCTTTCCATTGATCGAGCTCAACCCTTTCAAGCTGCATAAGGACGTGTCCTTCACTGTGGACACCGCCAGCCTCATCGTCGTAGGCATGATTTCCGAGAAAGGAAAGGAGAAACACTTGAAAGTGACTTTCACAAGTCCGTCTGGAAAGTCCGCTAAGCCATCTTCCACCGTTGCGGATGCAGTCGGGATGAACACAGGCGACCTGTCGCCTGCAGTGTCCTATATATTCACCGCTCCCGTTGCTGGTGAGTGGAAGGCGCGTGTTAGCTGGTCGCTATTTGCTAACCAGACCGCTTCTCCGGAATTCCTCTCGACAAAGGTGTTCCTTATGGTGACCTTCGAATCATCTTCTCTGGACATTTGGGTGTCCCTGACCACGCCCACTCCTCTAGTCGGACACACCCTCACCATTGAAGCAATGGTTGCAACAAAAGGTGGTTTCACTGATGGTTTGGGTCGGCCCTTGCCTGTCATGAAGGCGGTGGACAGTGCAGAGATGACGGTGGTTGAACCGAATGGGAAGTCTTTTAAGGAGAAGATGCTGGATGATACAAATGGTGCCCCACATGATGGAATCTTTGAAGGAAACTTCATGCCTACTTCTCCTGGCACCTACAATGTGCTTGTTGATGTGACAGGAAAAGACAGTCATAATTTTGCTTTCCGGAGGTCCTTGTGGTATCTCTTCAGAGTTGCCGACCACACCCTCTCACTGACAAAGAAGGCGTGGTCCTCCCTGTATACACACCCCATTACCAATGACAACATTGTAACCATTGACATTGGTGTAGATTGGGACCCCAATTCCAAGCCTCTTTACCGTGGTTACGCTGAAGTATGGGGAACCCCCTCTAATGGCTCCAGTACCACATTGGTTCCTGTTGCCTGGGTGAGTGGTCTTGTTGAAGTTGCCAAGGACTCAACCACTACTGCTGGATACTACATGAGGTTTGAACTGAACACCAAGTGGTTGGACATGGCAGGAGCTAAGCCACCTCTCCAACTAAGGAACCTCACGTTTGAGGAGACAGACAGCTTCATCCCTATGTTTCGTGGAGCAGTTGTTACTGTGACAACCGCACACATGGATTTGCTCCACTACCAACCAAATTTGCCGGTGAAGGAGATCACTTATGAAATGAGAAATGGTTTCAACTACTATCGTTACTACCACTCCAACAGCAGCACTCCGGGGAAGATACTGCTTGTTCACGGCTACTGCTCTTCGGATGTCCCTTACACTGAGGACGACTTTACAGACTACATTGCAGTGAAAGACTTTGAGCAGTCAAGAACAAACCAAGAATTTGCCGAGATTATCTTGAACACTGCCCTCGATCAAGGAGCGACCAAGTTTAGTATTGCTTCTCATTCCCACGGAGGTATAGCCTCATTACATCTCTATACTTACCTACAGAGTGGCCTGGATGCAACGACTGTGAGTGTATGTGTGTGTGCGTGTGCGCATGTATGCGTGCATGCATGTGTGTGTGTGTGCGTGTGTGTATGTGAGGCAAGGGCACCTTTACACCACTTTCACTTCACCCAATCCATTCTCCCCCTCTCATGTGTAGACCAGTGGACACAAGCTACAGAGTATGGGTACCCCTTACTTTGGCAGTCCTCTTGCTGGTCTGATAGCTATTATTGGAGATCTGATTGGTGTTGGTTGTGGTCCCAATGACGACCTCACCTACCAAGTTGCTGACAAGTGGATTGCCCTGATTCCGGAGGAGAAACAGAAGGATGTGTTCATGTACACAACTCAGGTGGGTGAAGGGAGGGAGTGCAGGGTGATTGAGGATGAAGGGAGTGTGGGGTGGTTGAGGATGAAGGGAGTGTGGGGTGGTTGAGGATGAAGGGAGCATGGGGTGGTCGAGGGTGAAAGGAGGGAGTGCAGGGTGGTTGAGGATGAAGGGAGGGAGTGCGGGGTGGTTGAGGTTGAAGGGAGGGAGCATGGGGTGGTCGAGGGTGAGAGGAGGGAGTTCAGGGTGGTTGAGGGTGAAGGGAGGGAGTGTGGGGTGGTTGAGGTTGAAGGGAGGGAGTGTGGGGTGGTTGAGGTTGAAGGGAGGGAGTGTGGGGTGGTTGAAAGTGAAGGGAGGGAGTGTGATAGGTGTGGGTGGGAAGGAGAAAGAAACACACACGCACGCACGCATACATGTATGCGCGCGCACACACACACACGCACATACACACACACACTATACCTATTCTTCCCTCCCCAATCAGTATAAGACTGGAGGTCTACTCAGCTCCTTCTGCATTCCTTTGGTCTCCGTTGTCTTGTCCACTCCCAACGATGGGGTGGCTGAGATTGACAAGACTCTTCTTCCATTTGGTAACCTGGTCACCCACGAAGAGGGGTGGTGTCACACTGTCAGCATGATGTATCCTCCTCAGTGCAAGGATTCTACACGAAACAAAGAGATCAATGCTGCAGCTGCCAGGTGATGGGCCAGCAGCTGATGTAGGTGTAGAGAGCTGTAAATATCTTGACTCTTTTCTCTGCTATTGTGTACATTGTTCTGCACTTCAGTCTTTGGTTTACTGTTTGTGACATAATTTAACTTAAGCGGGCAATTTCACCACAAACCTTGTGGTGTCATGATAGTTTGTATTGCATGTAGTATGCATTTCTCATTTTTGTGTTGCAATTTATTTATTGGCTACCCGAACATCTACACAGAGCAGTAGTCTATAGGCTTGTCAAAAAATATTTACAGAAAATGGCTTCTTGTCCCGCCGAGCGGAATTGGGACAGTTTCTTTCAAGAAGAGAATGCTCCCAGCGACCTCATCCAGCGCAAGACACTCGTTCGCGAGTTTTCAGAAAGAAACCTAGGAGAAGGCCGCTGTGTCGTGCTTGTGACGGTAGGTTTGTGCAAAGAATTGGACTATGAATTAGCCGTTGTTTTGAAAAGGATCACTCACTTTTCGGTTTAGTTCTGTGTCTGGTGCGTTTGAAGGTTATTTGGATTGTCTCTTACAAACTGTATTTGGATGTTATTTGTACAGTGTCCGTCCTGCACATAGTGCAAACATAGATGGGACTCTTAGACCATAGATATAGATATAATCATAGATATCTATGATATAATGGAATGCTGCGTTCTCGTGTCTGTGCTCAGACTATCTTGCATATATTTGAGATTGCCTAGGCACGTGCACGGTACCATACCATATGCAATAGCTGGTGACAAAAAGACCAAAATCCAGTTGTTTGTCACCAGCTGAATGCTGGTTAGAGTATCTATGTGTAAAGTGAGAGCCTGGGTGGATATGCTCCTCTCTTCTCTGTCTCTTAGTCCGGAGGCACCAGTGTACCGTTGGAAGCCAACACTGTGCGCTACATCGACAACTTCAGTAGAGGGCTGAGAGGTGCAGCTTCTACAGAGTACTTTCTTTCTCGAGGCTACTCTGTCATCTTTCTTCATCGCAAGGGATCAATGGAGCCTTATTTGAGGGACTTCAGCGTGGAGGATATACTCAGCTGGTTGAGTGTCAAAGATGATCAGTTAACGTGTATGTATGTGTGTGTGTATGTATGTGTGTGTGTGTGTGTGTGTGTGTGTATGTGTGTGTGTGTGTGTGCGTGTGTGTGTGTGTGTGCGTGTGTGTGTGTGTATGTATGTGTGTGTGTGTATGTGTGTGTGTGTGTGTGTGTGTGTGTGTGTGTGTGTGTGTGTGTGCGTGTGTGTGTGTGTGTGTGTGCGTGTGTGTGTGTGTATGTATGTGTGTGTGTGTATGTATGTATGTGTGTGTGTGTGTGTGTGTGTGTGTGTGTGTGTGTGTGTGTGTGTGTGTGTGGTGTTTACGTTTTGTGTGTGTGATGCATACACCATAGACACTCTAAACTACGTTACGTAGTTTAGAGTGTCTATGCTTATACATTGTGCTGGAGGCCAACCCCATAAGGGCTGTCATTGCGTATTATGTGTTCTATTGTACTTTTCTTGTGCACAAACAAGTTAAGCACTTCTAATGCATCATTTATTTTCTCTCTTTCAGTGGAGCCGCCCAGTCATCTTAGTGCGGATTTTGCAGCCAAATTGACTGCTTACAAAAATGTGAATTTGAAGAGGCAACTCTTGAAAATACCTTATATTTCAATCAGTGACTACTTGCACTACTTACGTGATTTTGCTGAAGTTTTAAGTGCATTCAAATCGAAAGTCTTGTTTTACCTTGCTGCAGCCGTTTCTGATTTTTATGTTCCACAGAAGGAAATGGTTAGTAAGTTCATTTATAAATAATTATATTTGTTATTGTAATGGAGAGTGCCGAAATAGCTCAGTCGGGAGAGCGTTAGACTGAAGATCTAAAGGTCCCTGGTTCGATCCCGGGTTTCGGCATTTTTCACTTTTTTTTCTTTGTTTGTTCTTCGGCATTTTTCACTTTTTTTTTCTTTGTTTGTTCTTCAGCCTAAACATAAGATACAATCATCAAGTACTTTATCTCTGCATCTCAGTAATGTCCCCAAACTTTTGAAACCTCTTATTGAAGAATGGGCACCAGAGGCTTTCTTTGTCACGTTCAAACTTGAAACTGATCCTGAGATTCTTCACAAAAAGGCTCTGCATTCTCTGTCAACTTACCATCAACACTTAGTTATTGGTAACCTCCTTGCTAACAGGCACGAGGAGGTAAGGTTGATAAACAAAGACAAAGAAAGGTGTTTAAGGCTGTCAGAAAATCCTCAAGTGGATGAGATTGAGGAACTCATTGTTTTGGCTCTGCTGGAAGACTACAAGTCATTTTTACAGACACTCCCTATTCTGGTATGTCCCACAGTGAAGTAAGATGACTGTGTGGTTGAATAAATCAGGATTTTGTAGGACTAAGTGGAAGACAAGGAAACACATCACATTGCAATGCTCCCAAGGGAGTCATTTCAAACGGGGTGCTCTGTAGTAACTGCTTTGGATAGTGTCCTTATCAGTGAAGGACTACCCCTTTAGATAACATGCTTGGGATGCTCCAACTAAATAGATCAAGTTCAGTGGGTAGGGACCTGTGTTTGTTATGCTGCTGGAAACACAGACACTGGGATGGCTATTTGAATTTGTAGATCATCATATATTTATCTTACTTACCCTTGTTCCAAGTGTTTTTGGAGAATCCTTTCTGATAATGCCTTTTGCACGATCCTGTGTCAATCCTACATCCTTTTACCATTTTTAAATGGCTTTTATACACCCTTCTAATATCAAATTGGGGTTAGACTTTAGGGAGTGTTTACCAATTAGAAATGGTATTTGACCTTTGCTGGGAATATTAGTTAACCCATCATACTTTTACCATCATTACACATGTGCAGTTCGCTGTTCTGCCAGTTTATTTTTGCGTTATCCCTACATATGGAGTACTACTGTACTCCGTAATCAGAAAGCAATTTTGAACATTTGGTTGCCATTTCTATGGTATTGTGTATCACATCACATGTATCATGTACACCACATGAACTTAGTATACAATTCCCTAGTCACAGCAGAAATGATAATTGTCAATGTCTACAATAGCTGAGGCTGAGCTCTCAGTTTTGGTAATTTGTGCACAACAGCACATTAGTCTCCAAATGGCTGACCCTTACCAGTTTTAGTCAACCATAATGTGCTGTGTTCAGAAAATAGGAATTGGCCGATGGTAGACTGCTATTTCTAGCCCTGGGTCACTCCATGCAGTATCCCCACACAACAGCTGTACCTAGTATTGTGTGATGGTGTGCTGGGCTTCTAGGGACGTCCATTTACTGGGCTGGTATGGTCTGACCATGCCAGACTATGCATTTCCTGAGACTTGCAGCATTGAGTGGATTACCCTGTGCTTTCCTATTTGTTCACAGGACAAGCAACTGGCAAGTTAACTTCTGTTCAATAACATTGGCAGGAAGAACACATTGATATTATTTAAGTATTTATTAAAAGAGTACAATTATAAATAAATAGACTAAATCATCATTCCTATGTCACCTGCTTATTTTCTATCAATGACAAAATTTCATGTTTTTTAAGCTCCTCAATTGCCTGTCCTTCCCAGTTGTTCCTTGTATTCGGGTTAGCAGGGCTAGGATGAGGCATCGAGCATATTTTCAAGGTCTCTTGAAGACCAGTCCCAGAAACAGCTCTCCTCATACACTCTTCGGCATACTTCCCAACTCCAACAACAACGTTTACCTTGAGGAGTCGGATGATATCAACAAGACTGGAGTCACAAAGCTTTTCAATGCTTCTGCGAAAATGCACTGTCATAGCAGAAGGTGTGACATTCTTACCAGTGGATGTCATGTAACATAAAGGACAGTAGTTGTGGACATAACAGTTCTCAAAGAACTGGTCAGGTGTTCCACAAATGGTTCTCCACAAAGACCAAAACCGTGTTCCACTAACTTCTCCTCGTGGACATTCTAATCCATAGACTTTTCTTTTAGGATGTTCATTGAGAGGCTTTCCGACTATTCCCTCTACTTTCAGCCACTCCTTTACCATACTTGTATCACCGAAAGGTACCTGAATGGAGAGAACAAAGTCTCACAAGCAGATATCGCGAAAATAAAAGAAATGCACAACCTACTCCATTCTGTGCCATTCCAAAAGGCCCGGGATTCATTCCGAGGAATAGGATATACTTCGTGCCAGTTACAAACCTTTGAACAAAATTGGAATGTGGTTCATCGGCATACTCCAGGGGATTATAAACGTGAGTTACCTTTTCCGGAAAATCCAGTTTACACAGCTCTTTACCTAAAGCTTTTTCTATACACAAAACTTGAGCTGCAAAACTTTCTTCTTTGCTGCTGTCAACGGTATCCAAGTAATCGTTGCTTTTGTACCGTTTGGAGCAAGAGGAAGCCATTTTAATTGCGTGGACAACCCTATAATCAAAAGGGGGCGTGTCTGGAACTCTATCACGATGGCCACGAGGGGAAGAGGAGGACGTTGGAACAATGATTCTAGTCGATTTGGAGCATTCGAAGATCCTTATTTCGGACCAACAGGTGGAAGAGGAGACCCTAATTGGAGGAGATCAAGTCGTGGTAGATTTCCGAGAAGAGGTTCTGGTTTTGGCGCGCGTGGAAGCCAAGAAGGTACAAGAGGACGTTATGCAAATAGACCTAGAGGACCTTATGCAGCGGCATCATATAAAAGGAACTTTTCAGAGGTTTGCATGCACTAGTTTGCACTTAATAATCTTGATTTTTACACAATATTTGGTCACTTTCCTTGCCTGCTGTTATCAAGATAAACATACGATAACCATACGCTATCAGTGGCAATGTGTGTGTGTGTATATATATATATATATGAGGTGTGTTGGGATAGCAGGCAACGTTTTGTGTAGAAAATGCCGTATTCTGCACCACGGGACTAGGATGCATGGTTCAAAGCATTACCAGTGTTGTATTCAATCACTTCGCATATAAACGTGTTACCACTTGTGTTTGTGTAGTCAAGCGTGCTTAAGGGGATGACATTGGCTAGCATGTATGTGTGTAGTAACATAGCACTTGCAGAAACACACGAAACACAATAATATATTAAGGCATCCAACATGTACATGCCACTGGTTGGGGCTGGCACAGATAAATGGCCTTGCCTAACCCAGCACACACACACATACACACACGGACACACACACACACACACACGCACGCACGCACACACACACACACACACACACACACACACACACACACACACTACAGCACTACTATATCTGATGTATTGTACACAAATGCGTATAAGGTCCACACACACTCTCTGTCTTGGGTGTAGGACTGCCTTGTAGTACGAGGGCAGTATGCAGCATGGTGCAGCCTGCCTGTATGTCTGGGAAAGCACCACTCAGTGCTCAGTGCTGTATTTCTCATAAGTATGTGCACTCATGTACATAAGAATGAAAGCATGACATTAACCTTTGAAGCAATACACGTTTGTTAATCCACCACTTTTACAAGATGGCTAGACTAGTAGCTCCTGGCTAAAGGCTTCCCCTGTTAAGGTAGGCTCACCACAACTTGCTGCACGTGTGTAGACCCTCCACTGCCACATTCCACGTGTACTGAGTGTGTGTGGCTTATCAGCAGCTCTTTGCCGTATACCGTGGCAGGTGGATAATTTCAGTGAGATGAATAATTAACTGCAGGAAATATGCATACATGTACAATTGCATTGGTGTAATTAGCATTTGATATGAATTTTGCTATTTTTAAAGTCTGCAATAGTATAAAGTTACAGTAATTGCAGTTTGTGCTAAATGTAAATGGCTGCCAACATATCTGGTTGTGCACCACGACTACACCCTCTGCTTATGTGCACCACGACTATGCCCTCTGCTTGTGTGCACCACGACTACGCCCTCTGCTTGTGCACTAATTTTCTTGTGACTTTGTCATGAATTTTGAGTTAGTATTAGCGAAATTGTGTCCAATGTTTATTCAGATGCAAAGTGCATTGTTTATGTATTGCAGGCAAAAGATATTTGTACATTTTTAACAGTTTGAATCCAACCTGCAATCTGTTGGTTGATGGTGGGTATTTTTTGAGGGCGAAAATTTGTGCTTTCCATGGTTGGAAAGGGAACCACATAATATTTACTCACAGAAGTCAGTATTTCTGCAAGTTTTAATATCCTTTTGGCATGGACCACAATATTTTTTACTATGAAGAATCCAAATTGTTAGCATCCACAAAATTTTCACCCCTCAAAAATACCCTCCACAGCATCTGATATTAGGATGTGCATTCCACCGGAACTAGAACCCTCTCTGAGGGAATGAATTTTCCTGAAGCAAAGGGCGGGCTGTACTGAGGTTTGTGAGCAATGAATGGATAAGTTGTTTCAAGTGGTATTGGGCCATATTGAAATACATATTAAAACGACACTTTGCACAATGCCGTGTTCAAACATGGTGCTCAGTTTGAGTTCTAGACCTGCTTGCTTTGCTGACTGCATGTGTGGGTGGCATGACCACGTGGATGCTGGGCGTACAGTGATCCAGACCTCAAGCCTTCCAGGCACACAGTAGTGTAGGACCTCCAGCAGTGACTCTCCTAACAGGTACAGTACAACAACCTCTTCCAAAGAGCACTGCTTGAGGTACCAACTTCCCTCCTTCTATATCAGTGGTTTGAATACATTTTGAACCTTTGAAAGAGGACAGCTCACTACGAAGGACACAGTACTGTGTTTATATTGTCTTTAAGTTGTCCTTTTTGGGGGTTTGCACTGTGTTGTAGAATACTGAGAGTGATGAGAGCTGTTCCACCCAACATGCTGTGTGCATTGTCATACATGATGAATGGAGGGGCTTGGTCTTGCAGGCCGGGCCATTTGGCAGCCATATTCTGCCATTGTGTATAATTATGTACGTATGCACTATACATTCAGTGTACAGTGGAACCTTGATAGTCTGACACTCTGTGGGCAACAAGTAACATTCAGTATACAGTGGAACCTTGACAATCTGACACTCTGTGGGCAACAAGTAACATTCAGTATACAGTGGGACCTTGATAATCTGACACTCTGTGGGCAACAAGTAACATTCAGTATACAGTGGGACCTTGATAATCTGGCATAACCTGCTTTGACCAGAAATGGTTTGGTGTACAGTCTACTGTTGTTAGCAGAGCTGTTCTGCATGTGATGGCCGTTGCATGGAGTGCTCCCTAGCCCATACTCTAGTGGTTGTGACAACCCCATATCTCTATACCTCCATGTAATCATATTCCTTGGAGATAACGTATTGCACTCTTGTTCTGTGATTTGTTAAAAATAGCAGAAATAAACCCACAATTTTCACTCCCAGTCTGCAAGATTTTGGTCACATTCAACATTTATGACCATCTGGTGTGTGAGGGAGGTATGCAGGTGGGAGCAAGTGTCGTTCTTTATTTGAGCAGCTCATTCGAGAAGCTACACACCACGATAGCCTACTCATACAGAACCTCATTTATGCAAGTGTTTGTATTGTGTATTCTCTTGATAATCATGAGATTGTGTGTGTGTGTGTGTGTGTGTGTGTGTGTGTGTGTGTGTGTGTGTGTGTGTGTGTGTGTGTGTGTGTGTGTGTGTGTGTGTCATTTGGGAAATTCCCTTATGTTGCTATAGGAACCAAGAGCCTATTTATGGAAATTAAATGAAGATATTACAGAGGATGACTTAGTCGATTATTTCTCGCACTTTGGTGAAATTAAGGAGATTTTCATCGGCCTAGAAGCAGGTGGAACCAAGAGGGTTGGCTATGCTCTTCTGTATGCTGTGGGTCCAGTGGTGGATGCTATAGTTAACAGTTCACCTCACACTGTTAAGGGGTGTGCTTTGGATGCCTCGTACCCCAAAAGTGGAGGAGCTCCCAAGAGACCTTATCACGAGCAGTATGATGAGCAACCATCTGGCGATGATCCATCCACCGCTGCCTCAAAGGATGAGAATGCCTCCAGTGATCCCAGCAAAACTGGAGAACATGGGAACAAATCAGATCACTCGAAAGATACTAACAAAAAGCCTCAATCAAGCACGCGTCATACAGCTCCTGAAGGAAAGTATGCAGGAAGGGGGCGTGGCAGGGGGCGTGGTCGAGGAGGACCATGGCCTAATCAATGGTACGGTCCCCCAGGGGAGGGGATGCCCCCAATGATGTCACCTCCTGGAAAGAAGACATTATTGCCTTTTCCCCCACCTGGTCCCATGGACATGCTGCCTCATGATGGTAGCCATGACTACCAAAACTGGGGGCCATACAGAAATCCTCCACCTATGGGTTATGATAGGCCTTTTGATGACCACACTCCTTACTATCACTATGGTGAAGCTCCACCTCCGGTGGGCGGAGCTTACAATCAGCCACCCACCAATCAAGTGCCCCCGGGGTACCCTCAGCCAATGGCTATGCCAGAAGGGTATGATCAGAGAACTGACTATCCCCCTCACCATCAGCCAATCCACCCTGGTGGTGACCCGCATGGTGACTCAAGGCCAACTCCCACCAGTAGCAAGTACTACAATTCTGATCCCTCATCGTACCCACACCAACAGGCTCAACCGACTGGTGAAAACCCCCATCCTCCTGACAGCCATTACAGGTCTCCGCTGCTGCCTTCTACCACAAGCTCATCCACTAGGCCAGATCAACGCGCAGCTACAAGTCATTCCGATACTGCTCCAGTTCATTCGACGTCTTACCAACGAGGGGCTCAACCTTTGTACCCAACAGAAACAGAGTCATCCTATTACCATAACACAAAACAGAGCACAAAACAGACCTCTCAGGCACACTCTGAGCAGTACTACAGTGGGGGGATGGGTCAGGAAGGGTACAGTGAATCCTCACACTCCTCGCGCAACTATCCAACACATTCCGGGGGTCAACCAAGAGACCAACAGTCTTATGCTAACCACAGTCAGGACAGGAGCTCTCAACAGAACACCACACAAGACAAGGGCTATTCTCAGTACATGAGAGAGAGGTTCCAGCAGAAGCAGGAACATGGTTCTTCAAGTGGGCAGAGCCACACAGCACCTGCACAGGGCTACAAGACAAGCAGAGGAGGAGCAGATGCATACCAGTATTCATCACACTATCAACAGGAATACAGGGAGACGAGGGGACAGAGCTCCACAACCAGTCAACACCCAACTAAGATGCACGTTGACCAAGCAACACACCATCCACAGCAGTCAGTGAACACTGGTACTCCACAATCCATCCATGATCCTCAAGCAGTGTCGAGGTCTCAGCAAACAGCTACTCATATGGGTAGGCAGTCAGCGCCTACGACTTGGCCCCAGCAACCAGACACTCACCAGTCGATCACTCGCTCTCAGCAGCCAACTGCCCACCATACTCATTCCCAGCCCCCACCCTCCCACACACAGCCACCAGCAAACCGTAGGGCTCAGGTAGGGTATGGTGGAGAGGTCGAGGCTGGGTATGGTGGCATGGTCGAAGGCCAGGCTGATGTACCAAACATTGACACGAAGGCTCTGAAGGCAATCCTGACCAACTTTGACAACATCTATTCTGCTTATGTCAGACGCTCACAAAGCAAAGACTAACTCCATCTTTGACGACACTGGAACACTGGAGTTTTATTTATACAAGTGCATGCTGTGAAAACATATTATGGTATAAATTATAATAGATTACTTGCAGTTCAGTACAATTTTAACTGTTTGTACTTATCTGAAATCATCAGCATTGAACATTCCCTGCAAAGTGAATGAGATACATTTCATGTCAGCACCGTCAACTACAACAAACAGACAAGGTAAACAACAGCAACAGGCAGGGGGTTATCTAGGGGGGACCCTGGGTAAGCCCCACCCACCCCAATAAAATTATCCAGCCTTCATCTTTGTGAATAAACACTGTCGTCAATTGATAATGAATCCGTTTATGAAGGATATAATGTGACTATACATGCATGCTTGTGACACGTGTGTACATACAGGGTTTCTCTTAGGGGGGGACACACGTGGTATTTCACCCCTCCCCCATTGAAATTTATCCTAGCTGTAGCACACACACACACACAATATTGCAACAACCTAATCTCTGTACTGTATTCACAAACTGCTTCAAATGGCCTAAAACAGTCTCAGATATCATGTTATGAGGCCTAAAAACTAAAAAGAACTCCCTAGGGGGAGCATACATACCTCAAACCTGTAACTGTAACCCACCCAAGTACAGACTGCCATCATTCCACATACTCATATACACCTCCACCCATTACAGTAATATGCTTTGCTATTGCCCCCGCTTGACCACTGTTCTGAAAGAAGCCCTGTACATACAGATGTGAAGGTCCTCCCCCCACAATTTGACCCCAGAAAAAAAAACCAACAGGGATTTCCTTTAGTCTAGCTAGATAACCCAGGGGTTGCTATGGTTGCGTAGTACAGAAAGCTTTTAATGGAAATCACTACCCAGGAAAGGGCGGCATCCAGTCACCTCCTGCCTCCCTAATGGACCTAATAGTTATGGAAGTCTAGGGCAACCAAACCTAGCCTAGCCTAGTTAGTCTACTATGGGGAAAAACAGCCTGAGGAAAAGTGGACTTCCGCTGGGATTGAACCGGTGACCTTCAGCTTTGTACAAGGATGCTCTACCTTCTGAGCTAGGAAGCCCATCCAGTAGGCAAGGCCACGGATCACCCTTAAGAAGGCACCCCTCCTCATTAACTGGCTGTACAACTAGACTAAGTTGTTTTGGAACTGTTTTTTATCAGGTAGGTCAAATGTATGGAAAGTTTTTAATGGAAACCACTTCCCAGGAAGGGCGTAGTACAGAGTGTCTATGGTTACCACACACTCCTCAAGCCACTGAACCTAACAATGTCAGTGTCTTCATTACCTTAGCTCTTCTCAAAATGGAGTCCTTTGTGGGGTCGTAGGGATAGTCTTTGGATGGGATCTCCAGCACTGCTGGCACAGCCATTTCATAACGATCTACAATATGGCGTATCATTTCCGCTATCTGTAAACAGAAAAAAACTACAAGTGAGAGAACACACACATGTACACACACACACACACACAAGCCACTAAATAAAACGGGTATGTCAAAATACACAGCTGTGCAAAAGCCAGGCCATCTCATCCTCGACTGAACGCCATGATAAAGAAAACTCACGTGCTGGTTTATTAAAACAACTGCAATGTCATTCCTTTTCACTAACGTATTAAACATCTCCTCTATGTCGGATACAGGGGTTTCTTTGTCCACTACGAGGAAATTTGGTTTTTGTTTGGCGTTCATTTCTCCAATGCCCCCTAGAAGAAATCCTGTACAGGTGTCCTAAACAGATCAAAGCAGATAATGAAAGACCGCTAGCTAAAGAGAACAGATGACAATGGTGAACCTACTTCGTCTCCAATGAGTCCAATAAGTTTACCTCCGCCTCTTGACTCCATTTTATCAGAAACACGTGACCCAAAAATGGCGTTGCACTTTCAGCTGCATCGTTGTTGACCGGAACTAGATTGTGTACTGTACTATGTTTCCCGCTACTTTAAGATCATCATTTTCTGAAGAATAAATTCCCCATACGTCAGGTTCATGAGTAAACCAAGTTGAGAAGACTAAGCATTAAAAATAAATTTGTCACTGACAGTTGTTGACCAGCTATAATATCTCGCCAGCAGCAGTTGTCTTTAATTGTAGTATTTCTATAACTTAAACACTTACATCTTACAGAGCAAGCTGTGAGGGATGAATCGCTCTGTGTACAGTTGGTAAAAGTATATCACAAATACATGCCATGTATATACATATATGTCCACTGCCACAGTGTACAGCAGTGATGCTGGATGTGTGTAGTACAGTGTACAGCAGTGATGCTGGATGTGTGTAGTACAGTGTACAGCAGTGATGCTGGATGTGTGTAGTACAGTGTACAGCAGTGATGCTGGATGTGTGTAGTACAGTGTACAGCAGTGATGCTGGATGCGTGTAGTACAGTGTACAGCAGTGATGCTGGATGTGTGTAGT
>CAUJGJ010000366.1:47500-65056 GCA_963170055.1 Halisarca cf. caerulea
AAGACATCTTTGACCAAATTCAAAAACGCAACCCAAAACCAAGCACTCAAATCCAATACTAATGGCTTGTCTTAATTTTGGTATGTCCTCAAGAACTTGCATCAGTGCTGTGTGTAACACACGAACCTCCAGTCATGTCACTAATCACATCACTGTTGACTGTGGTTTGGGGTGACATGTAAACAGTAGTGTAGTGTTGGTTTCTGATCATGTGACTATCATGTGACTTCAACACAGCTACAAGAATGCCTCGCTAGCCCGTCTACAAGTATGCGAAGAGTGTGCAGGAGGATCGTGGGAGGTGTGTGTGTGTGTGCTTGATTTGTGATCAGTGATGGCTATCACCATTGCAGCTGTCATTGCACAGATGTTTGATAAAATCCTGGAGTCTACTCCACCAGGCAATGATGGTTACATGAGTGAGTTTTGACAGCTGGTGATGTTATTTTGTGTGGTGTACATCTTCAACCTTTGCTTTAGCTGTGTATGTGTGTGTTTGTTATTATGAGTGGATGGGTATGGATGGGTGGGTGTGCACACGTGTGTGTTGCCGAAGTTGATCTTCTCCCATGACACAAGTATATGATCCCTGCATTGTACAGGCTTCTTCTTTCCAATCAGAGAGATTACACCGGATGCCAAGGGAATTTACCACTTTAAAGGGAAAACCCAGGTAGAAGGAGTTCCCCCTGAAATCAAGGTAAGAGCCATCATTGAAGGGCAGCTGTTGGCCAAGTTCAATCACGCCAGACGACTTGGATACAACATAGGGCCTTCATCTCGTATCCTAGCAACTGGTGGAGCCTCGGCAAACAAGCAAATACTACAGGTGTGTTCTGATGTACCATAAATTAATTAAGATGGTGATGAAGATAGTTTCTAGGTACTGATGGTTACCATGGTGTTGAAATCATTTCATACATATATAATATTGTATATATATATAGGTGCTATCCAACGTCTTCAATGCTCCTGTATTTGTGTCGAGTGAGACTGCCAACTCAGCATGTCTTGGAGGGGCCTACATTGCAAAGAACGGTAAGAGCTGTACATGTATGTTGGTAGGTGCACCAAAACAACCGGAAGTGTCCGTATGTTGTTGTCTTTGGTCTGCATTGCCTGTTTAGAATGACCATCTATTGCTTGTCATTCCTCTTTGGCAGTTGTGATTGGGGCACAAGTTCCTTTTGCTGAGGTTGTCAAGGCAACAGAGGAGTACGTCAAAGTAGCCTCACCGGTAGCATCAGCACATGAACTTTACAGGAAAATGGCTGCAATATATAATGAATTGGAATCTTTTGTTGTTGAAAAGAGCAAGTAATGAATATAAAGATACTCTCACAGCAGCTTTTTGTGCTTCTATAGATACAGTGTGTACATGTGTGTTGTGTGTGTGTGCAGTGATTGCTGTGTGTGTGTACTGTGTGTATTGTGTTTGCTGTGTGTGTGTGTGCGTGCGTGTGTGTGTACTGTGTGTGTGTGTGTGTGTGTGTGTGTGTGTGTTGTGTGTTGCTGACAGAACTTGTACAGTGTACTGTACACTTACTGTGCGTCTTCTGTGAGTCTTGTATTCAGATATTATGGTCCTAATCATATGTTCCCATTCATTGCTTCCATGAGTAGCAACAGTTAACTTTTCCCATAAAAACAAAATTTGCATGTTCTTTACACACACTCAGTTACTATAATACTTTATATGTACATTTGTACTAAGAGCATACTCCACACACAAGTACAGGTGGGTGCGGCGGACTCAAGGGGCGGGGTTATCATCAATTGGGCGGGGAAGGGTAAACTCCAGAGGAATCATGGAGAGGGGGTGTGGCCTGTCCAATGGATCCACCCATTGAGTTTGATATCGAATTCTCCGTCAACTCTTGTTCGTTCTCATCACTGCTTGAAGAGGAGGACTCTGTGTCCCCATCATCCTCCTCAGTGCAATCACTGTCGTCCTCTTCTGAATCCTTGTTTCTCTCTGGACAGCAGTGTAAGAGGAACTAAATTACACACACAAGTTGTAAACTCAGTACATCCCCCCCCCCACACACACACCTATATCAATTTTCTCCAAAATCACTGGATAGAAGTCCCTAGCCGTCTTGTTGTCTGGTTCAATTCTAATAACTAACACAAACAGGCAACCACACATGACCCAGTCTTTTGCACCACTGCGGTTGTAATAGAAGTTCTACTAAACAGTGTGCGATTTACACAACACACACACACACACACACACACACACACACACACACACACACACAAGCTTACTTAGCTCACAAAGTATCCTGGCAGCAATGTAGTGCTCTCCCATGATGCACCTAAGGAACTGCAGACATTGAGAACAGAACAGACAATAGAAGCAGAAGACCTTGCTAGTCGACCCCCCTTGCAGCAGAGGTGAACATGATTCGTTACCAACACCAAGAGTAAAACTGACAACTCTGAGTACAGGACTGACAACTCTGAGTACAGGACTGACAACTCTGAGTACAGGACTGGCAACTCTGAGTACAGGACTGGCAACTCTGAGTACAGGACTGACAACTCTGAGTACAGGACTGACAACTCTGAGTACAGGACTGACAACTCTGAATACAGGACTGGCAACTCTGAGTACAGGACTGACAACTCTGAGTACAGGACTGACAACTCTGAGTACAGGACTGGCAACTCTGAGTACAGGACTGACAACTCTGAGTACAGGACTGACAACTCTGAGTACAGGACTGGCAACTCTGAGTACAGGACTGGCAACTCTGAGTACAGGACTGGCAACTCTGAGTACAGGACTGGCAACTCTGAGTACAGGACTGGCAACTCTGAGTACAGGACTGGCAACTCTGAGTACAGGACTGGCAACTCTGAGTACAGGACTGACAACTCTGAGTACAGGACTGGCAACTCTGAGTACAGGACTGGCAACTCTGAGTACAGGACTGACAACTCTGAGTACAGGACTGACAACTCTGAGTACAGGACTGACAACTCTGAGTACAGGACTGACAACAGTGAGAGCAGTACCAATGGTCCTCAGGCAGTGGCTACACAAGATTACAGTACCAATAGGACTGAGTGATAATCTTGCAAAACGGTCAATCAGACATGTTCTTTCGTCTGGTTTCACGAGACTAAGTGGGTGCAGGTTGACAAGAGCATAAAGCAAGATTGGGTTGGCTACATCAGACTTGACAAGAACACAAAGGACCGAATGATCCACGCAACAACCTTACAGGATTACATCCACACCATGACAACAAAGACACCCTACATTTGTAATGAGGTCCAAGGGAGCTAACCCGTCTTCACCACAGGTGACATCATCGAGACTAAAGTCGACAACTCCAGCTTCTCTCAATATTTCTTGGTCTGTTTGGGGTTCTTCTTCAGAAGATGAAGAGCTGTCGCCTTCTTCACCGAGTGCTTTATCTTCTTCCTGATTGTTACTTTCAAAGGAGAGATTCGTTAGTCCCCGACTAAGGCTCGTTACAGTGGAGACAGGAGTCTTTCCTCTCGAAGACAGGTCACTTGGGTTATGCAGCTGCTTTCTCTGCAAGGAAGACAACGATATACTCGAATGGGGAGAGGGTTCGTTCTCCTTAGTTGGCGGTCTGGATGGCTCAAACTGAGCTTGCTTGCCTACAGGCGAGCACAGAACAATTAAAATTGTACAAGGTTGCTAGAAAAGGCAAAGTACTAACAATCTGGTGAAAGCACTTCGAGAGTTCCAGAAGATTTTCTCTATAGAGGAATATGCTAGCAATTCAATGTGATATAAATAATGAACAAAACCAGAAACGGGACAAACTGAAAAACCTTAGCAGTCGAATTGGGCCGCAAAAGTTTGGAATCTACACCCGCCATTTTGTGAAATCACGTGATGTTTATAATCCGGCTCGGGCTTATCTTTCCATGTTGGTTCATTTAGTTGGTTTATGTGAATATGTTCAGCAAATTCGCTCGATTTAACGATGGTCGTCAGATGAACGTTAGTTTTTAGCGTCCTTATTGACATAACAGGTATTAAATGTTGACATTCCCTCGTATAGACGGATGCCGTCAGTTACGATCAACATGTTGAGGCACCAGATGTGGAGAGCTCCTCTATAGACGAGCACATTTCTGAGGTACTTGTGATTATGTTTATGGCTTGTGTGAACACGTATGCTTGTTTTTTCTACCTTTGTGTGTGTGTGTGTGTGTGTGTGTGTGTGTGTGTGTGTGTGTGTGTTTGTGTGTGTGTGTGTGTGTGTGTGTGTGTGTGTGTTTGTATGTGTGTGTGTGTGTTTGTATGTGTGTGTGTGTGTTTGTATGTGTGTGTGTGTGTGTGTGTGTGTGTGTGTGTGTGTGTGTGTGTTCATATATATTGCGTGTTCTATCCGATCCAATGTTTCCCCAGACTTCCTTACTCTGTATAGGACAATGTTGGCTTTAAGATGATGAAGAACTTGGGATGGCAGATGGGACAAGGATTGGGAAGAAAACGTCAAGGTAAGGACTGCACTGAGCCTGTCTATGTGATGATTATAGTGGTGATAGTGATGGTGGTAGTGGTGATAGTGATGGTGGTAGTGGTGATAGTGATGGTGGTAGTGGTGATAGTGATAGTGGTGGTAGTGGTGATAGTGACGGCTGTAGTGGTGATAGTGACAGTGGTAGTGATGATAGTGACAGTGGTGGTAGTGGTGGTGATAGTGACGGTGGTAGTGGTGATAGTGACAGTGGTGGTGGTGGTGGTGATAGTGGTGGTGGTAGTGGTGATAGTGTAGTCTCGCGAGCCAGACCCTGCCGCTGCTATTCCTTCTTACAAATGGCGGATGGCGGTAAGGGCTGGCTCTTGAGACTGGTGATAGTGATGGTAGTGGTGTAGTCTTCTCCCTCCATTTGCTATTGTGATGTGACGTCACTTTTGAAAAGTGAAGGTGAGATTTGGTCATCATTGCACAATTCAGTAGTGTCTACCATTATAGACACACTGTGGACTATGGTAGTGTGATATTGTGGACCGAGTGTATACACTGTGCGTGTTTGTGTGTGTGTGTGTGGGTGGGTGGGTGGGTGTGCATGTGTGTGTGTGTGGGTGGGTGTGGGTGTGTGCTCCTGTAACATGTGTTTGACTGCGATTTGTAGGAAGAGTTGATCCTGTCGGTTTGAGACCAAAGGACAACCAAATGGGACTGGGTTTCTGGGAAATGGAAGTGAGAATACTCGTTACATGTGTGTCAGTTATGTACGTGTGTGGTACCAACACAAGTTAGGCTATCTGACATGCGTGCATGTGTATGTTAGTGTTTGTGTGTATGATTGTGTATTCCCACAGACTTGCACTGTCCCCACACAATAGTCCTCCCCATCCACCCACACAGTAGTCCTCCCCATTCCCCCACACAGTAGTGTTCCCCATCCACCCACACAGTAGTCCTCCCCATCCACCCACACAGTAGTGTTCCCCATCCACCCACACAGTAGTGTTCCCCATCCACCCACACAGTAGTCCTCCAGTCCACCCACACAGTAGTCCTCCCCGTCCACCCACACAGTAGTGTTCCCCGTCCACCCACACAGTAACGTTCCCCGTCCACCCACACAGTAGTGTTCCCCGTCCACCCACACAGTAGTCCTCCCCGTCCACCCACAGGTGAAGCTAGCCCAAGATGCAACTGAGAAGAGAAGACTACTGGAGACTGAAAAGGAGGTCACTCCAGAGCTGGTTATGAAATATGTGGTCAGTCTGGACCACACCCCTCTGTGTGTGTGTGTGTGTGTGTGTATGTGTGTGTGTGTGTATGTGTGTGTGTGTGTGGGTGAGTGTGTATAGGTGTGTGGGTGGGTGTGCATGCGTGTGGCTGGGTGTGAGTGAGTGTGTGTGTGTGTGTGTGTTGCGTTTACGTGTGGGTGGGTGTGAGTGTGGGTGTGGGTGGGTGTACATGTGTGTGTGTGTATGTGTGTGTGTATGTGTGTGCATGTGTGCACGTGCGTGTGTGTGCATGCATGTGTGTGTGGTTGTAAGCCTACTTTGAACTAACATATACATGTATGTTTTCCTTTTGCCTTCCCTTCGACCCGCACAGCTGATCTCTAGCCTATTTGCCTATCCTCTTCACCTACAGACCACTGGGTTACCATAGTTACACCATCTCCCCTAGTTTGCGGGTACCAGCATCCAAATTCTTCGCTTGAGTGTGTCTACATGTGCGTAGAATAGATGATGTTTGGACAAATGTCCTAGCACTATCATATGGGATTGGACAAAGTCAAATTTGCTTGGACATTTCTGGAAAATATTCACATATGCTACAGTACACAAATGTCACATATGCTACAGTACACAAATGTCACATATGCTACAGTACACAAATGTCACATATGCTACAGTACACAAATGCTTTGGGTCGGACAGAATGGCGAAATGGTCGGGCAATGTCTGAATGCTGACAATTACTTCTAACACTACACTGGTTTGTATGTGGGTTAGGTTTCCTCCCTCCCCTCTTTACAGGAGACAGCTCTGAAGGAGAAGGAGAGAGCAGATGTTGTGGCAGAAATGAGGAGAGATTTCTACTGTGAACTGTGTGACAAGCAGTACACTAAGTACTCGGAATATGACAACCACCTTAACTCATACAGCCATGCTCACAAGCAGGTGTGTGTGTGTGTGTGTGTGTGTGTGTGTGTGTGTGTGTATGTGTGTGTGTGTGTGTGTGTGTGTGTGTGTGTGTGTGTGTGTGTGTGTGTGTGTGTGTGTTCGTGTGCGTACATGTGCGTGCATGCTTGTCTATGTATTCATATTAATGTTTGCATGTACGTATATGTATACGTATGTATGCATATGTCTTTGTGTTTGCAGTGTATGTGTGTGTGCACGTGTGTGTGTGTGTGTCTATATGTACATGTGTGTGTGTATGTGTGTGTCTGTGTGTGTATGTGTGGGGGCATATGCTTGTGTGCATGGTAAGATCCTTGTGTGTACCAAGAACCCCTGTATTGTATGCCCTTCACAGAGATTGAAGCATCTGAAGGAGTTTGAAAAGGGAAGGAAGTTTGGGAGGAAGAGGGAGAGCAAAGCTGAGATCTCTGCCACTACCACCCAGGCTGCCAGGTTTGTTTGCGTCAGTTCATCTGTCATGTCAGCATACATTGGTTTACCAGTGTGTGTGTGTGTGTGTGTGTGTGTGTGTGTGTGTGTGTGTGTGTGTGTGTGTGTGTGTGTGTGTGTGTGTGTGTGTGTGCATGCATGCGTGTGTGCGTGCATGCGTGCTGTGTGTGTGTGTGCGTGCGTGCGTGTGTGTGTGTGTGTGTGTGTGTGTGTGTGTGTGTGTGTGTGTGTGCATGCATGCGTGTGTGCGTGCGTGCGTGCGTGTGTGTGCGTGTGCGTGTGTGTGTGCATGTGTGCGTGCATGTGTGCGTGTGTACCAGTGTTTGTATGTGTCTGAACAAATGAAATTTTGTGAGATATCCAGACCCTAGAGATATCCAGACCCTAGAGATATCCAGACCCTAGAGATATCCAGACCCTAGAGATATCCAGACCCTAGAGATATCCAGACCCTAGAGATATCCAGACCCTAGAGGTATCCAGACCCTAGAGATATCCAGACCCTAGAGGTATCCAGACCCTAGAGGTATCCAGACCCTAGAGGTATCCAGACCCTAGAGATATCCAGACCCTAGAGATATCCAGACCCTAGAGATATCCAGACCCTAGAGGTATCCAGACCCTAGAGATATCCAGACCCTAGAGATATCCAAACCCTAGAGGTATCCAGACCCTAGAGATATCCAGACCCTAGAGATATCCAGACCCTAGAGGTATCCAGCTTACAATACTTATGTCCTATGTATTTTATTTCTTGTGTCATTGCAGTGAGCAGAGAACAGGAGGGTTTGTCCCTGCCTTCATTCCTGTGGGCGTGCCCAGGAATACTAGCCACCCAATCAAATCACCAGACAAAACCTCAGATCTCTCTCACTCCACAAGTGACCAAACACTCAGTATTGATAGGAAGGGGGTAATTGACAAACAAGCTACGCCTGTTGTTGACAAACAAGCTCCAGTATCTCTTGTTGACAAACAAACTCCAATACCCATTGTTGGCAAACAAACCCTAATACCCGTTGTTGACAAACAAACCTCAGTACCTGTTGTTGACAAACAAACCCCAGTACCCGTTGCTGACAAACAAACTGCAATATCTGATGTTGACAAGCAGCCCCCCGCGTCTGTTGCAGGGAGGAAAGCCCCACCCCCTGTTGATATCTTTGATATGTTTGCTGATGAATCAATCACTGACAGTGGGCGTGGCTCAGTAGGTGGTAGTGGGGGTGGTCCCAAGGAAGAGAGAGGTGCCAGTACCGGACCTACAGCTGGTGATAACCTGTCACCTGCTGACAGCAAGGTTCAACTGTCAACAGACACACAAGTCAAAGGTCCTGTAAAGAAGAGCATGTTCCTTCCTCGAGTGGCTATGAAAAGCAAGCCAATAAAGCGACCACCCAGACCCTTGCAACCACCTTCCTTGTTCAGCGAAGAGGACACATCTTCCTCCAAGAAGTCAAAGGAGACCAGCCCTTCTGAGCAGACGGTCGAAGAGACTGAGGCTGCTGTGTGGCAGGTGGCACAGAAGCTGCATCAGCGGTTCTCCAAGAACACCACCTCAGAGGCCTACCTTGAGCGGTGTCGGGAGAGAATAGCTCGATACAAGACTGCACAGAAGTTTGTCGGGGGAGGTAGGATGGTTTTGGACACCTCAGAGTTTGAGCACGGATCAGACCAACCCCTAACACCACCTTTAGAGAGACCTGAACTGTTCGAGGACTCACGACTGAATGAACTTGAGCATTTGAAGAGTTTTGTCATTGGATTTAGGAGCAAACCCTCAGATAAACTGGAATTGTAATTTTATTCAGTTTCTTGTGTGGTTATGTAGATTTATTTAGTTTTATTCCAAGTAGCGAACTATCATCAAATGTTCAAATGTTTACTGCTTTGATCCTAGGCTCTAACCTCTGATCATAGGCTCTGATCATAGGATCATAACCTCTCACCATAGGCTCTGATCCTAGGCTCTCACCATAGGCTCTGATCATAACCTCTGGTCCTGTGGTTTGTAGTTTGTGTCTGATGCAATTGAATGTGGTACAACCTGTAGACTGACCTCCATACTTTGTAGCCAGTGGTATATTTTAGCATAGACACTGTATAATTCTAACATCCCTCTCCCAACTGACCTGGTCCGGACTGATTAACTATTGATCAATTACATTTAAAAATCTTCACATTACCAAGTTTATCTTGTCTGTGGTCCACACAGCTCATGCAGACAAGCAGAACAGGACAGTACACACACATGCAGTGAGTCGTACATTCCTATACCACTTTGGTGGCAACCTTTTAGGGAATGATAACAATTTGAGTTATTTGTGGTTCATGTCAGAAGGTATTAGAACTTGCAGAAATACTAACTTTTGTGAGTAAATATTTTGTCGTTTGCTTCCAAATTACAATTTTTTACCCCTTGAAAAGCTCCACTATAGGGTCAACCCCAGGCCCAGGGGAATTCCCTTTCTGTTGTGGGCTGCAGTTCCTAGCTCACTCTAGATTCCTTCACAGTCTACCATACACAAACGATCTCTACAACTTACAATACATCATAGAATGTTAACAAATAATTTTATTATTAATATTCATTACACTTTACTGACATGTGACGTGGAAATAAAGATTATGAGGAACTTAATGTGTACATAACCATTGAATGTGTGATGGATGTTTTTACAGAGGCGCGCGTGTGTGTTCTCAGATGCACAATTGTTGCTAAGGTTAGTTCAGTAGAGAAAGAACATGTTAATAGTAGCAGACTTGGCCTACTGTTAATGTCACAGTGCCCTGCTCCTTGGTATGCACTTCCACCACTGGTAGTTTGAATGGAATTCTTGTCTTCAAACAATACTTGTCTGTTCCCTCATTCTTGCAATCCTTGAAGTAAGAAAGAGAGAATAATGGATGACATTGATTTTGTGTGTGTGTGTGTGTGTGTGTGTGTGTGTGTGTGCCACACCTTCTCACACTTTTGACTCTCATACGGAATTGTCATGTCGTCCCATCCAAGCATTTTCTTGAATCCATGTGCCTTCTCAGAACTATAGCTGATGGTCTGCTCTACTCCTCTGCTCAGTTTAGTAAGGGACCACATTTGAGAATCGTCTGGAACCATGTAATTCACATAGGCCATGGTGTTAACAACAACAATGGTGTTCTTGGTGGCATTGATACAAGTTTTCCAGTCCTCCTTCTCAAACTGGCACCATACCTTGAAGGCATCTAGTGAACAGCCCATGTTGGGATCGATGTAGTACTGTCCTGTGTGTGGGGGGGGGGGGGGGGGTTTAGTGATCAGTACAGACTATCACTCACACCTGATGCAACATGTGTGAACATCTGGACATGTACACACACACACATGCACGCACGCACACGCACGCACGCACGCACACACACACACACACACACTACTTACCATTCTTGAAATTTAAGTTGTTGAGTTTAACATCTTTGCATGTTGGGCAAGGATTCTCCCGAGAGCCATCACACTTTCTTCTGGAGGCATCATAGGCGAGGTTACCTTGTCCACGTGTCTCAAAATGCTTCTTGGGATCAGCAAGTGTGGTACAAGCTGAGCAGTAGCCGTGAGGTCCCTATGAGAGGGGAGAGAGAAGCATGGGAGATCAAGGGAGGGTAATGTATGGATGCAGGACAAGAGCCTCTTTGCTAGTGTGTGTGTGTGTGTGTGTGTGTGTGTATGTGTGTGTGTGTGTGTGTGTGTCAGCTGTTGTCACTCACAGGGGGACCAGGTGGACCACGAGGACCAGGATGACCCTTGTCTCCATCAAAACCATCTCTACCTCTAGGACCTTCGGGACCAGGTGGACCTTGTGCTCCAGAAGCACCTGGGTCACCACGTGGCCCAGCTGTACCTGGGGCTCCCTATCAAAGGAGATGGAAGGCACAGTGAAGAGAATAAGATGACAGAAGACAGGAGTGAGGACTTACTCTGCCTCCACGATCTCCAACACTACCAGGTGGACCAGGAGGACCAGGTGGACCAGGTGGACCAATTGGACCTTGTTGACCAGATCTACCAGGGATACCCCGGTCTCCTTTGGCCCCAGCAGCTCCAATAGGACCTTGTGGGCCACTTGTACCAGCAATACCAGGTGAACCTTGGTTACCCTTCTCGCCTTGGCCACCACTCTGTCCAGCAACACCTGGAGTTCCAGGTCTACCAGAAGGACCTGGAGGGCCACTTGGACCAACCAAACCAGGTGAACCAGGTGTTCCAGGGATACCAGGTGAACCAGCCGGACCAGCTGGACCCTGCAAAGAGAAGACAACACAACAACACAAAATGTAACAACCAGTCAGGGGGTGTGGTTTACCCACAACAGTGGAATAACACTGTTTAATTGACTGTTCACTCTCTCATCACACACACACACACACACAACACACACACACACACACACGCACACACACACACACACGCACACACACACACACAACATACACACATGCACACACACACAACACACACACACACGCACACACACAACACATGCGCACACACACACACACACACATGCACACTCACAGGTTCTCCACGGTTGCCATCACGTCCATTTCTTCCAGGTTCTCCAGTCTTACCAGGGTTGCCTTGGGTACCGCGTTGGCCACTAGGACCAGCTGGACCTGGCGGACCCTGCTCACCCTTCAGACCTTGTGCTCCTCTGTTACCATCCTTACCAACTGCTCCAACATCACCAGGTGGTCCTTGGGCCCCAGGTGATCCAGGTAAACCAGACGGTCCCTAATGGGTGAGAGAAGGTGTGGTCAGATGAGAACACTTCACAGTACATGCTCATTTCCAAAGTAACACAAACACGGGAAGCACAGGTCCAGGTCTGGTGTACGGAGGTACCAGGTCTGGTGCATGGAGGTACCAGGTCTGGTGTACGGAGGTACCAGGTCTGATGCAGGGGGGTACCAGGTCTGATGTAGGGAGGTACCAGGTCTGGTGTATGGAGGTACCAGGTCTGGTGTACGGAGGTACCAGGTCTGGTGTACAGAGGTACCAGGTCTGGTGTACGAAGGTACCAGGTCTGGTGTACGGAGGTACCAGTTCTGGTGTACGGAGGTACCAGGTACCAGGTCTGATGCAGGGGGGTACCAGGTCTGGTGTACGGAGGTACCAGGTCTGATGTAGGGAGATTGCAAACTTACTGTCTGTCCATTGCTTCCAGGGGGACCCTGATTTCCCTGTGCTCCATCACTCCCTCTCTCTCCCTTCTGTCCCTTAGCACCATTCCTTCCAGGAGGACCAGCTTGTCCAATGGGTCCAGGATTTCCAGGTCTACCAGGAGCTCCAACTTCTCCCATTTCACCATCCAAACCAGGAGGACCAGGCTCTCCAATATTGCCAGGTTGTCCAGGTTGTCCAGCACTGCCCACCAGACCAGGAGGACCAGAGGGGCCCATTGGACCTTGGTCTCCCTTTACACCAGGTGATCCTCTGGTTCCTTGGGCACCAGTTGCACCCACAATACCCTACAAACAGTGAGCATAAAAGTTATGGACCCTTGAACACAACAAATGCTAACACGTACACACACACACACACGTACACACACACGTACACACACATGCGCATGCATGCACAGGTATACACACCCAATACACTCCTCAGTAACACATCTGCCATTAGCCACATAAAGACGCAAGAACAGTGAAGGAGTATTCACTTACTCTGTCTCCTTTCTCTCCCATTTCTCCTTGGTCACCACCTTGTCCACCAACACCAGGCTCACCCTTGGCACCAGTTGCACCAGTAGAACCGGGATCCCCGGGCTCACCTGGGGCTCCAGGAGGGCCAGCACGACCTGGAATACCAGGTACACCAGGAGGACCCTACAGAGAAGGGACAAATACACGACTTTATCACACACACACACACACACACACACACACACACACACACACACGCACGCACGCACACGCACGCACACACACACACACACACACACACACACACACACACACGCACACACACACGCACACACACACACACACACACACACTCACTGGTGGTCCCCGAACTCCCTGGATACCAGGATCTCCCATTGTTCCATTATTTCCCTTCTCTCCAGTATCACCAGCCATTCCGGGGTTGCCTTGGAGACCAATTGGACCGGGTTCTCCCTTGGATCCTTGATTTCCTTGATTTCCTTGTGGACCTGGTGCTCCCACCAATCCTCGTGCTCCTTGGGTGCCAGAAGGGCCTTGGGGTCCTGGAGCTCCCTACAGTCAGTCACCAACAACATTAACAAAATGTTTCTTCTTCAAACAAACAAAATCTTACATTTGTTCCTCTATCTCCCTTCTGACCAGCATCACCTGGTTGTCCAGTTGGACCCTGTGGACCTTGTTCACCACCTTCACCAGTTGCACCAACTTCTCCCTTGCTTCCTTGGTCACCAGGGGGACCAGATGGACCAGGTGGACCAGGGTTACCAGGGGCACCAATTGGACCCGGTGGTCCAGCCTGTCCTTGAGATCCCTTGGGTCCAGATTGGCCAACACCACCAGGTGGACCAGGTGGACCAGCTGAACCAGTAGTTCCTGGAGGACCAGGTGGACCAGAAGGACCTTCAGGGCCCGGGTCACCCTATAAATACAACACACACACACCAGTGGGCTAACTTGTATTCAAAGTTAGGGAGTGAAAAGTGTACTTACAGGATTGCCAGAGGCTCCATTGCCACCAGGAGATCCACTGTTGCCCGGTTCTCCCTTCTCACCTTTCATACCCATTGGGCCCATTTCACCAGGTGCACCTCGGTCACCCTTCATAGAGGAGCCATGCACGATAAACACATGCCTTGGAGGGATCACTACACATGGACAAGACTTACGGGATTTCCAGCAGTGCCTTGTGGCCCCCTCTCTCCGGGGGTTCCTCGCTCACCCTGTATGTACAGACAGAAACAACACAAAAAACAGTCATTAATCCAACCAACAACACAACACAAGGACTGCAGTAACCACAACACAAGGACTGCAGAGAAAGTAAACTGTAATGATTAGTCAAGAAATACGTAAGCAAAGCATGATAAACAAGGATACAGAGTGCAACAAACAAGATGGTAAACAACAACAGGAGGTGGTAAACAACAATAACAGGAGGCAGTAAACAACAACGACAGAAGGAGGTAAACACTAACAACAGGAGGGGGTAAACAGCAATGGCGGGAGGCGGTGAACAGCACGACCAGTGTGATTTATACCAGGAGATTGGCTTACAGGTGGTCCAGGGACTCCGGGAGTTCCATCAAATCCAGGATCACCAGGGTTACCATCTACTCCATTTTCTCCATTCAATCCGGGTTGACCTTGCGGGCCTCTGCTACCAGGTGGACCAGGAGGACCTTGAGGGCCACGTTCTCCCTTCACAGGAGCAAGAGAAAATGAGACATGAGCTTTAGTGTAACGTGACAAGCTATGTACTACAACTGGTTCTACACACACACACGGACACACACACACACACACGGACACACACACATACACACACGGACACACACACATACACACACGGACACACGGACACGCATACACATCTCCCTTGTGTGTAACCATCTACATGTGATCCTGTACTTGCGTGTGTATCGTACCTTGCTACCCGGGAGACCACGCACTCCAGAAGCTCCAGGCAAACCAGTGTCTCCGGGTCTACCAGGGGCACCATTAGCACCGTTGAATCCTCTCTCACCAGCTGCTCCCTACAACAAGGAAGGATCACACGACTGTCACTATATGGTCACTCCATCTCCCATCAACCCGTCTAGCCTCAATCACCCTCACCACTAGCACCAACACCCCCAACACCTTAGCTTATAATCCTATTAATATGTAACTCACTCTTGGTCCAGGTTGTCCGGGTGGTCCAGATGGACCAGTTTCTCCTTGTCTGCCTTTCTTTCCTGGAGGACCAGGTGGACCAGAAGAACCAGGAGTGCCAGGAGTACCGGGGTTTCCAGCAGAGCCATCTTTGCCTGGTGGACCAGGTGGACCTTCGGGGCCGGAATCACCAGGGGGTCCGGGTGGACCAGGGGACCCAGGTTGACCTTGGCCACCAGCAGGTCCGGGGAATCCAGGTGGACCACTAGCACCAGATGGACCCTAAAACAGATGTGCACACACTTAACGGAGTTCCACAACCACATCTGAAGAGAAGTGTACATACCACATTTCCTTTCTGACCAGATGACCCTTGAGGACCAGGTGGACCAGGTTCACCTTGTCCTCCGGACTGTCCTTCTGGACCTGGGAGACCTTGTGGTCCAGGTGAACCGTTGACTCCTGTTCCTCCAGGTGTACCAGGTTCTCCTTTGATACCAGGTCTGCCAATAGCACCAGGGACTCCATTCTTTCCAGCTGGACCAGGTGGACCAGGTTGACCTCTCTGTCCATCATCTCCATTTCGACCCTAAAACCAGAAAATACATGCATAGTCAGTGCAACATGTATGTATATGTGTGTGCATAGACAATAGCAAACCAATTATATATGGTGTGTGTGTGTGTGTGTGTGTGTGTGTGTGTGTGTGTGTGTGTGTGTGTGTGTGTGTACATGTGTGTGTATGTGTGTGTGTGTGTGTGTGTGCGTGTGTGTGTATGTGTGTGTGTGTGTGTGTGTGTGTGTATGTGTGTGTATGTGTGTGTGTACACATGTACAACACATATTTCCAGTGTGCTGGTGCATGCCTTCCCACAATTATACCAATTGTGTGTACTCATGCAAAATTCTCACATCATTTCCGGGTGGACCAGCTTCTCCTCTTTCTCCACGTGGACCTGGACTTCCCTGAAAGTAAGGACAAACTACAATCACATTGTATTTATGATGGAAGATAACTCAGTTAACTTACAGCGTATCCACGAGGACCGGGTGGACCTGGAGGTCCTGCTGCACCACGATCACCAGGTGAACCATCCAGACCAGGAAGTCCATTGCTACCAGATTCACCCTGAGGACCTTTGGGTCCTACAGGACCGGGGGGACCCTGGATGCCAGCTGGACCAGGGGGGCCTGGGGGGCCTTGTAGACCAACTTTTCCATCTGCTCCATCTCTTCCCTAAGTGATGACATGACGTCATCAGAGATGCGCGCGAAAAACGGGAGAAAAGATCAACTTACGTCAATACCGGCCGAACCAGGGAGACCTTGAGCCCCTCGGGATCCTCTACCACCTGGGGGACCCCTGTCCCCGGGGGGACCTTGTCTGCCTGTGGCACCTCTGGGACCCTAAGGAGAAGCAAACAATTGCGTAAAGAACGGATGCAGGCAGAAAATGTCGGTTGCACAAGACTAACAGGTGTGCCTTGTGGTCCTGCAATGCCTGGAGCTCCTGGGGGACCAGGTGGACCAGGAGGACCGGAGATTGAAGACGAGCCATCCGCCTTATCCCCTTGCCCAAGTACTGAAAGGACAACGCAAAATGTACCGACACGCACGACAATGCAAGCAGTAGGAATAAACTAACCAGCAACAGCAAGTGCGCTTGCGAGCACTAACAAGGCTACGGTTCTCATCTACAACAACAAAAGTCAATCGTGGTCACAATTTCACTCAAGCACAGACGTGTAAAACAAAGAAAACTCACTGCTGATCCCTACAGCCCTGCAACAAGAAACTGCAATGGGGAACAACTTGGTAGACCGAGTCAACTAGAGCCAAAGCTAATGCTCCTCTACCGATGTCACCAGGTAGGACACAGAAATGGAGGAACAGACTCGCTACGTCACCGAGTCCAGATGGCCTCGTACAGTTCTACGATAACCAACAATGGAACAATACTTTTGACAATGAAGCTCCATCTAACAATACAGCGCCTCGCGTATAGTGAACGATATTCACAAGGATAGTCAGTTGACACAATCCTACTTCCTTCGCAGGCCGTACAGGAACCTGATTAAATTTCTTGCATAGTTGAGGGTTGTGGTGGGGAGAGAAGTATGAATTTAATTATCAGCTTAATATGGCGACCCATTTTTTCCAACGGAAGCTTTTAGATCAAATTCACTCTCATCCTTCTGCTGGAAATATTCTTCCAGAATACACGGCAAAGGCAGTAAGGTACTGTTCTTACTCGATTCTTCAGTGGGGACAAGTGATAGGCTTCCTTGCACAGGAATATTGCGGGTTGGGCTGCAGCTTTTCTCTGCTTGAAACCCCAGCTAGAAATACTTGTGGGTATCATAGTAAATTTGTGGATAGACATACCTGGTCGAAGTACAAGGTGTCAACACGGAGCTCTTTCGGAGCTTTACTTTGTTGAATTTGCTGGAAGCCTTTATAGTGGCTCTCTGGGCTAGTGGCCACTCCAGGGTAAATTATGATACCTGACTGACTGAATGACATGCGCGCACACTGACTGCAATGGAGTTGATGTATCAACTTTTCTACACACACACACACACACACACACACACACACTGACTGCCATG
>CAUJGJ010000367.1:0-2500 GCA_963170055.1 Halisarca cf. caerulea
TCTCTCTCTCTCTCTCTCTCTCTCTCTCTCTCTCTCTCTCTCTCTCTCTCTCTCTCTCTCTCTCTCTCTCTCTCTCTCTCTCTCTCTCTCTCTCTCTCTCTCTCTCTGTGTGTGTGTGTGTGTGTGTGTGTGTGTGTGTGTGTGTGTGTGTGTGTGTGTGTGTGTGTGTGTGTGTGTGTGTGATGTACCATAGATAGAAGAAACGTCCTTCTATCTATGGATCTACCACCTGACAATTAGTGATGTAATCACATAGATAAATGAAACCACAAGTGCAAGTTTTACATGTATTTCTGATCTGTCCTTCCACTATCACTGAACACAGAGCCTCAGGTGGCATAAAGGCTATTGTTCCTTTCATGTTGACTTTATGTTTACGGTTGCTTTGAAACCCTGAGCTCTGGGTTAGAAGAGTTGCTCAGATTGAGAAGCAACTGTGAAGCTAATGAAAGCAAAGCTACGTCTATCGTAGAACCCACCCCTGGGTCCTCCTCCAAGTCCTTCTCTATAGAGATCTCCCTGCATGTGTTTCTGCTGCAGAAACTTAGGTTGAAAGAGTCACTCCCTAGTACAACAATCATCAGCTTCTTCCACTGAGTGTCAGATTAGAGAGGGTTCATTGCGGTACAGTGGAACCTCTCTAATCTGCCAAACCTGCCAATCCACCCTAGTTTCCAAAAACGAATTACGTATCTGCATGTACGTACTTGATTCAAACCTCGTTTATCCTCCAACCCCGCTAGTCCACCATAACACTGGCATTCCCAACTGTGGCGGATTAGAGAGGTTTCACTGTACAGTACATGCGTGTGTACTCCTTGCTTCATTCCTGGCCACAGTACTCAGCAGAATTACGTATATTAATACAACAGGCATGCAATATATAGCATATAAATGTGTATGAATGTACAGTACATGTGTATGTGTGTATATAGAAATACAGCAATGCTTACTGTCATCCTCTCAGATGGGACACCACTACCACTTGTTGAGGAACAAGTAACTGTCATTGTAATACCCAAAGGAACGTCGGATCTCGGACTGAAGCTGAAGCCACCTGGAAGTGATGTGTCTAAGGTGTGTGTGTGTGTGTGTGCGTGCGTGCGTGCGTGCGTGTGTGTGTGTGTGTGTGTGTGTGTGTGTGTGTGTGTGTTTGTGTGTGTGTGTGTGTGTGTGTGTGTGTGTGTGTGTGTGTGTGTGTGTGTGTGTGTGTGTGCATGTGTGTGTGTGTGCAATGTACACAATACAATTAATTTCGATATGAACAAGTGGAAGGCCACACAGTACATTCTGCGTAAAATATGTATGTACATACGTACATACATACAGTGTGTGGATTAACTGTAAATTCTTAGGCAGCTACGTACGTACATACATACACGCACACACACACACACACACACACACACACACACACACACACACACACACACACACACACACTCGCACACACACGCACACACACACACACACACACACACACACACACACACACACACACACACACACACAATGTTTTGACATTCTCCCCCTTAGAATGGTGTTTTGATTGAAGAAATTTTCCTCGGTGGAAATGCTGCTAAGGACGGACGATTGAGACCAGGAGACATTATCATGAAGGTTCTTTTTACTTTGCTTGCGTCAGTTGTGTTTTGTGTGTTGTGTTGTGATCATACATTTTTGTTTCGTTGAAAATGTCAACCATGTGATTGTGTGGGCGGGTAGGCAGAAGACTCCAGAGTCAAGTGAAGTTTGAAAGGTTTAATGCTTGGAACAGAGTTCAATTTTTTTCTGCTTGTATTGGCAGTCTCTTCCCTGGATGCATCCTCTAGTGTTGCCCACAGACCATGGCACAATTCAGTTGTTTAATGTTGATGTTTACTTGTTTGATGTTGATGTTTACTTGTTTGATGTTGATGTTTACTTGTTTAATGTTGATGTTTACTTGTTTGATGTTGATGTTTACTTGTTTGATGTTGATGTTTACTTGTTTGATGTTGATGTTTACTTGTTTGATGTTGATGTTTACTTGTATGATATTGATGTTTACTTACGTATATATAATAATATGATGTTTTGTGTTTACTTTTATGATGTTGACGATTACTTGTTTGATGTTACTGTTATTTGTGTATTATTGATGTTTACTGTATGATGTTGATGTTTACTGTATGATGTTGATGATTACTTGTATGATGTTGATGTTTATACTAGTACTACAGGTATTTTATATTAAAATTTGGGTTTGATGCCGATGTTTACAAGTTGTATGTTGTTTCCTTTGCAGGTGAATGACACAGAAGTGTCCGGAAAATCTCTAGCCAAGGCCGCTCTAGTACTCGGATCTCTTGCTCCTGTTATTCGGTTGACAGTTTTCAGACCACCTGGAGTGCAGAGCGATTGTATGTTTCTGTTGGTGTTGTTGGTATTGTTGTTTACAGTGCTGTCACGTTGTTGTGTTTAACAGTTTTTACACACGTCAGTTTTGTTTTGCTGTTCC
>CAUJGJ010000367.1:7500-10000 GCA_963170055.1 Halisarca cf. caerulea
GAGGTCACTTTGTGTTGTAAAATTACTGATTAGGGCCAGAGAATTTTGGCCGGTAGGGGCTGGAATGTCAGTAGAATGGTAACAGTAGTAATTTACCCTATCCCAGTGGACCTTTAGCATGGTCAGCACTGCCATCATTGCCAGCGAGGAAGTTGGACCGTTGTTGGTGCGTATGTGTGTAAGGACTACCCTTTGCCTTTGGCATTGAAGATTATCGCTGACTTTAACTTCCAGAATCTTTGTACTCAAGTTATCTTATCATGGCTCATTTCAACTTCGAAGGAAGTAGCCATTTTCTTAAAGTTGTAGTTTCTTTCCATTGTGAACCACGAATTTAAGACCATAAGTGAGAAATTTTTTTGATCCATGAAAATTTTACCCCATGGAATTTGCCTGCTATATGGCATCACATTATGAGGCCTAAAGCTAAACATTTCCCCGAGGGAGCATACCCCCCCCCCCCCCCCCCTGTACCCCCCCCCCCCCCCAGAATAGACAGCTATGATTCCACATACATACATATCCCCCCCTCCCATTGCATCACCATACTTTTCTATGGCCCTATCTTGCCTGAAAGAAACCCTCTACATTACAATAGATGTGAAGATCCCCCCTTCAACAATTTGGCCGCAGATAAAACTGTGCTGTTTTACGGTTGTCTGTCTTACCATTCATGACAGAGTAACGGTCTATAAATCTCCAACTGATTATGTATTTTTGAGGTTTGGTAATAAAAGTGGTCAGTCCGTTGCCCTACCTGCACCAGTGGCTCGTCTGCCCCTGCGTGGGTATGTACATGTGTTCCTGTAGTTGTGCTTCCTCCAGTATTGTCAGGGTGTTAGCTAAAACAGGGTAGCAGGGCAGTACCACCTTGCTTTCATTTTTTCAACCCTGCTTTCATTCTCCCCACCCTGCTTTCATCTCCCCCACCCTGCTTTCATTCTCCCCACCCTGCTTTCATTCTCCCCACCCTGCTTTCATTCTCCCCACCCTGCTTTCATTCTCCCCACCCTGCTTTCATTCTCCCCACCCTGCTTTCATCTCACCCACCCTGCTTTCATTCTCCTCACCCTGTAAGGAATGAACTGCCCATTTTACTATGATATTATTTAATATTGTAGCCACTTGCTTGAAATCATGAGGGATTATGAGTACAAGGGCAGAAATCCATCACTTTTGTGCTTGGATTAGTTAATTTTGCTTTACATTGACTTGGATAAAAAAAAATGGTGGATTGTGACAGGAATTCATTGTACTACAATCACTGACTGATGCTATACCCCCTGCTATAGTGAAATTCTGGCTAAAACACTGATTGTCCCTCGATTCCAGCAATTTTTGAAAATTTGAAAATTGTGTGTCGCATTACAACTGTCATCCTGAAATGTTTTGACTCCTCCGTGTATATTACCATTCTTATGTCATGCATCAATGTATGCTCATATTATAGTGTAATTGCTATCAATGGTTGTATAGTGAACAGTTAAGATGTGCAGTGGAACTTGCTTAAAACGTACTTTGAACGATACACGAAATCGGTACTTGTTATCAGAGGTACTTACTATCAGGGTTGATTTGTGTACATGAGGTACACACAGGGACAGAATGAGGGGTACTTACTATCCAGGAGTATGTACTAAACCAGGTACTTACTATCAGGGTTGATTTGTGTACATGAGGTACACACAGGGACAGAATGAGGAGTACTTACTATCCAGGAGTATGTACTAAACCAGGTACTTACTATCAGGGTTGGTTTGTGTACATGAGGTATACACAGGGACAGAGTGAGGAGTACTTACTAAGTAAGTTTTACTGTACAGTGAAACCTGTCTAATTCAACCCCCAATGGGATTTGAAAAATGCCCTATTAGGAGGTTGTAGTATACGGAGTGACTATCAAAATATTATGTTACTATGGTGACGGTACCTCATAGGATGGTCAGATTAGAGGGACTGTCGGATTGTAGAGGTGTCAGGTAACAGACGTTTCACTCTATGTAACTGCATATGACTATACATGTATGTGCATATGTGCATACTCACATACAATGTGGCATGTACATACGCATACACACTGGCATGTGTGTGTTATTCTGTGTGGATGCCTCCTTATGTGTTTCCGTCCTTTTCCCCTTGTGAACCTTCTCTGCACCTCCAGGATCCCGGGGAGAGTTTCGGCATGAGTATTGCTGGCGGGTTACAATCGGAGTGTGGGGATCTCCCCGTTTTCATCACAAATGTGATCACAGACGGCCCAGTGGGGAGGACCAGAAAAGTCAAGGTGCATAAGTAGTGATTGTGTGCGTGAACAGGGATGTATGCATACATGTATGTACGGATGTACTGTGGAACCCTGTAGTCCAGACCTCTGTACAGTAGACACCCCTTTATTGCAGACACATGCCACTGGAACCAAATATTCGCTATACTTTGATATACTACGCTTCAACCCCTGAAATGAGGACGTCTCAATAACCAGGACAGTCCTTTGTAGTCC
>CAUJGJ010000367.1:15000-17707 GCA_963170055.1 Halisarca cf. caerulea
ACTTCACGTGAAAAAGAGGCACCACGCACATGCACCCTAGTCTGGCATAGCACAGACCCAATCTCGCTCAGCCATTTTCAGTGATTTGACGACACTTGGTGAGCAGTGAGTTCGTCTTAAATGTGGCTCCACCGTGTACATATACTAAAAGAGTCTGGACTGTATGTAGGTGTTTGTTATAAGCTGGTATCTCTGCATGAAAAACTTTGTTGAACACCTACGTATACGTATATACATATATACGTCTAAACGTATATGTATATATATACAGTCGACTCCTGATATATAAAAAGAACCATGATATCCACAAGGATTTGTTCTTTATAACAGAAGCTCTTTATATAACAAGTGTATGTTAATGTACTACAGCGTTATTATGTATTATAACAGAATTATGACATAATTCACAATGATCGCCATAGTGGAACTCAAATTTTAGTTTCTTTTATGCTTTTCTTCACTACTCTGTACACTTCAATGCCTTTAAGAACACAAAATCCACTTCAAATCCCATTTAAAAGTCACTGGCAGCAGTGACGAGTACGTTCTTTATAACAGGAGTTTGTTTGTTATAACAGAGGAAAACTGTATGCACACAAACTTGGACCCCGCAATTTAAATTGTTCTTTATAAGCAGCAGAAGTTCTTTATAACAGGATTCTTTATAAGTGGAGTCCACTGTGTATATAGTTCCATAAGCAACCAAGTGCTTGATATGCAGTAACTCTTACAGATGTGGAACTTACAATTATACTAATCGAATGCATGCATACTTTGCACAGTTCCTGATCTCCATATACTTCGTAAGCACACTGCACTAGGTCTCCCACATAATATTATTTTATCAACATGGCATGCATTCGTTAGTAATGAAATGCCGAGAACACAGGCTATTACGTGTATGCACAGCAGCACACCTGGCCAGTGCAGGACAAAAATAGTAGTCGAGAACATTACCAAATATGTGCGTAGGTTTTTCAATAAAAGTGGTACGAGAGTTGAGTTTTGCAGCCTTGGTCTGCAAGCAAGAAGCAACACCTTTGAGATCTGACCTATAGGAACACAGTGTTTTGGCGATGAAGATCCTCCAGTCTGCTCTTCTTCAAATTGTTCTACTAGTTGGCACCTTCAGTTCTTTGGTAGCCTGTGCACAAACTCCTATTCTCATCAGTGAGTACAGCATGTATTGCAATGAACATGAATGTCATACTGTTGACAATGTGTGACACTGTTCCATTATAGTATCTATTCATCATGTTGACCGACAACATACATCATTGCAATCTTTTATAAAGTTAAATGTACCTAGTTATATTATAATAGACTAAGTATACTTTATATATATATATATATTGTACTATATATATATATGTACATATATATATTGTATAATATTATATGATTATTGCATTAACTATGCATGTATATTTTTCAAGTTATTAAGTGAAGCTTAGGAGTGACATTATATTATATGGAACATGTGGTGCATATGACACTGTTGAATTGTATTATGGAGACATATGTTCTGACTCAATTCACATGCAGTTCCTGGGCTGACAGGGTCTCAACTTTGGGGGACAGTAAGCAGAAATGGTACTTCATGTACCTCGACAGCAGAGCGTCATCTGTGGTACTCGCCACTCACACACGATTGCATTTTTAACTTTGAGTGAGTGTCAATACATATAGGAAATCCTTCACATGTGTATATAGCATAATGCAGAGCTAGTTAGCTGTTTTCATGGTGTGCGGTAGATCATTATTATCCAGGTTGATATGTACCTGTGATAATACATGCTCATGCATAGGGGTTCTCCATTATTCATGTACAGTATATATATATATATATATATACAATGTACAACCTAGCTGTCTATAACAACCATTCAAGGGACCAATGAATAGTGGTGTCTGCAGACAGGTAGCCTCATACACACAAACAGGGGAGATGTTAGTATCACTGAAATGGTCAACGTACCAGCCTACCTACAGTGGTCTCTATAGACAGGTGGTCTTTAAATACAAGTGTTCCTAATGACTGAATGTATTTTGTTACAAACTATGTATTTGGACATGTAGAAATGGCCAAATATAAGCAGCCATGGACACAGTATGTAGCATCTACATATATAATAGTATTTGTGGATACTGTCAAAGTGCTGAAGGAAACTACATACAGTGTACATAATAATTCAATCCGCGTGTACAGGAATCCCTTGGAAGTACATTAGTTGGTGTACACAGGTGGTTGCTGTACGGACTCGGAGGTAAAAAGTACAATCTATCACGGTAGCCATTGTTTTGGCCATAATACATATGTGGCTGTTGTAGACAGGTGGTTGCTATATACAGTGCCCACTATAGACAGGTGGTTGCTATATACAGTGCCCACTATAGACAGGTGTTTGCTATATACAGTGCCCATTATAGACAGGTGGTTGCTGTATACAGTGCCCACTATAGACAGGTGGTTGCTGTATACAGTGCCCACTATAGACAGGTGGTTGCTATGTACAGTGCCCACTATAGACAGGTGGTTGCTATATACAGTGCCCACTATAGACAGGTGGTTGCTATATACAGTGCCCACTATAGACAGGTGGTTGCTATATACAGTGCCCAGTATAGACAGGTGGTTGCTATGTACAGTGCTCACTATAGACAGGTGGTTGCTGTATACAGTGCCCACTATAGACAGGTGGTTGCT
>CAUJGJ010000368.1:2500-35000 GCA_963170055.1 Halisarca cf. caerulea
CTTATCACTCGGGTCGCTAGAATAGGTGCTGTCCGCGTTGCTCCTCCCGTTGCACGTTACCACGAGAAGGTATATAATGCTTTGTTGCATATAAAATAGGAATTTTTATGTCACAATTCTTGTTTTGTTGAAATTGTATCACAAATGTTTATGTGACCTGGTACCATTTCCATGTAGCGTTCCCTTGACCCGATTGGGTGTTTTCTATGCGTGGGGAATTCACATGCAACTCTTTAACATTCTTGCAGGTTATTGACCATTATGAAAATCCCAGAAATGTTGGTGCTCTTGACAAGAATGATGTAGACGTTGGTACTGGTCTGGTGGGGGCTCCTGCTTGTGGAGACGTCATGAAACTCCAAGTAAAAGTCGACAGCAGTGGGAAGATTGTAGACGCCAAATTTAAAACCTTTGGCTGTGGCTCTGCCATTGCATCCAGTTCATTAGCCACAGAATGGGTCAAGGGAAAGACTGTGAGTAGACGTACATTTGCATGTGTGTGTGTGCATGCGTATGTGCGTGCGTGCGTGCGGGCGGGTGGGTGGGCGTGCAGGTGGGCTTGTGTGTGTGATGTCAAACTTGTTCAGTATGTACCAGGGAATGTGCATACTCCTGGATTATGATTGTTCCTTGCTCTCTCCCTACCTCTTATAAAGTACTGAACACAACACTGATAGTAAGTGCCTGCTTTTGTGGCCCCCGAGGGCACTTACTAACCGTGTTAGACTGTTGTAAATAATGGGATTGTTGGATAGTAAGACTACTTTAGTTTCTACTTGGTGGATTGCAGCAAAGATGTATTCATTGTACAGTCAAACCTATCCATAGCAACCACTCAACTGACCAAGTGATGGTGGTCTCTATAGACAGGTGATCATTGTACAGATGTGCATTATTATCACTGAGGTAGTCCACGAAGGAGCCACAGTGGTTGCTATAGGCAGGTGGTCTTTCTGTTCACTGTACACACTACTCTGCTTCAACTACTGCTGCTACTACTGTGGTGGTTAAATGTCTCTCCTCTCATCATCATGACTGTAGGTTGACCAGGCTCTTAGCATCAAGAATTCTGACATTGCCAATGAACTCTCGCTTCCGCCTGTTAAACTCCACTGCTCAAGTGTGTTTCAGTGTAGTAGTGGAACGTGTGTGTGTGTGTGTGTGTGTGTGTGTGTGTGTGTGTGTGTGTGTGTGTGTGTGTGTGTGTACATGTGTGTACATGTGTGTGTGTGTATGTGTGTGTGTGTGTATGTGTGTGTGCGTGTGTGTGTGTGTGTGTGTGTGTGTGTGCGTGTGTGTGTGTGTGTGTGTGTGTGTGTGTGTGTAACCCACGCTGTCATTGCAAGAATGTGCATGACACCGGTCCATGAAGATCACTCAAGGGCCTCAGAATTCACGGTCTTTGTAGGCAGGTGGTCCTTCTATGTAGAAAGCATCACTGGGATGTACATACGTAGGATGGTGCAGGCTACAGTGGTCTTTATAGACAGGTAGTCTTCAATACAGGTTTCAATGTACTGTATATAAGTATGTATTTGCGTGTAATATACTGACAAAACTCTAATTTGAATGAATCGTTGATGATACGTATGCACATATGGCGAAAAGTTTTTAATCTGACACCTCTATAATCCAACTTTCTTGTGAGGTACAGTCGCCATAGTATTATATATATTATGCTAATAGTCTCTCTGTAGTCCAACACTTTTGTCAAGTCCCATTGAGTGTCGGATTAGAGAGGTTTTCACCATGCGTACATATGTACTATGTTTATTTGACCATTGTTGCTTGCTTTTTTGTCACTCTTTAGTGCTTGCAGAAGATGCAATCAAGGCTGCCTTGAATGACTACAAAGTCAAGCAAGACAGCAAGAAGACTGCAGCGTCTATCAACAACTAAGAACCACATCATTGTTGTTTGCTCACTCATTTGTGATACAGCTTGTTGTGCTTCCGTGCATTTTATTCTGACATGTATGTAATGGGATTCCTCGTAGTTTCCCTGATGAAACGCTGCTTGTTGGTATTGTATTATTCAATGCTGTTATCTGCATTTTGCATTAAAAATCATAACAATACCCTTCTTTCCCTTGATTTGAGAATGTCTATGTATAATTAACACACACACACACACACACACACACACACACACACACACACACACACACACACATACACACACACACACACACACACACACACACACACACACACACACACACACACACACGCATACCATAGATACTCTATACTGTGAAGTATAGAGTATCTATGCACACACATACTAATGTGTACACACACATACCAATCAGAATTGTCAATGATTATCTTCTGAGATCGATATATACATATGCATGGTTTGTGTTGTCTGGCTATGCGAGATGAAGATCAGCCAAGCCAGTGTAGTCTCGTGAACCAGACCCCTTCCTGCCCTCCATTTTATAAATTTGCATCCATGGGGAAAGAAGTTTGAATCATGAGCAGCATGGATCTGGCCATTCTACTGACACATTTGAATGAAGTCTGTAATTCAATTGATTCAGTGCATCTGATTCAGGAACACGTACGGTATAAACGTTATTCACACTATATGTGTGGTATCTATAATAATATTACCGTATATAAGATTAATACTAATATGTATGACAATTATTGGGCCAGGCGCAGTATAACTATAATATTATTGTCATAAAAATATAAATACGACCATTATATAGATATTCTATACTAGTAGTATAGAATATCTATGATACGACACAGTTCGTGCACGGTTCACGAGACTATAGAGCCAGTGCATGTGTTTTGTCAGCTAGCCAGCTTGTCAATGAGTGAAAACAGAAGGATTGACTTTCGTTTTATCATAGTTCGGTGCTGTCCAGTAGTTTACGGTCTATAGATGCGGAAGAAGGGAATCATCTTAGCTTGCGTACTCTTAGCAGCGGGTACAGTAACTGTCTTCTTGAAAGTAAGTACTGGCAGCAGCTCACGCAACACTCCTGAAAGTAGCTCTAAAAGAGAAACCTCTACGATCCGCGGTGACACCCAAACAATCAATTCTGGCCACACTTCGAAGATTAATCAAGTAAAGCTGGCAGCCCAACCAAAGTCTGACATTCTCAAGGAAGATTCAACAAAACCAACCATTAACGATAGCGTTGTCGACGGAGTTAAGAAGTTGCTGCTTTTCGTTGGCCATGAAAGAAGCTACCATAGCTTTACTGGTAGCCTTATTGATGCGCATCCCCACACGATCCTAGCAACCAAATACAACCCTCTCTGGAAATATTACGACCAACCTCAAAGATTTCCGACGAAGAAAGAGTTCTTCAACATATTAGCAGATTATGCTAGCCAGCGTGATGGGCCTAGATATAATTTAAAAGCAGAAGCCAAAGGATACTCACATGATCGTAGACCCTCGCTACCAAGGAATTTTTGAAGGTGACCTGCAAGTTATAGGGTCTCAGAGGGCAAACACTGTGTCTTACCTGTACAGGAAATACCCAAATGAATTTGAGACACTTATAAGCCATATCAAAGAAGTTGTTGGAATTCCTGTTTATTTTATTCGTGTGATCAGAAATCCATATGATATTATAGCGACCAGGGCAGGATATCAAGAAATGAGTAAGGAGAAGTTTGTGGAATTAAAAGCACAGCTGCAGCTGAATGGTACACTTAAAACAAGGCATAAAATAGATAAAGTGAGGCTGAATCGTCTCGCTGTGGACCACTTCAGTGTCATGGAAGCAACGGTTGGTGTTCTAAAGACAAGTGATAAGTATTTAGATGTTTACTGTGACCGTCCGATAGCGCATTCCAAAAAAGTGATCAGTGATATGTGTAAATTCTTGGAAGTAGAGTGTTCCAGAGACTACATTGACACTTGCGCATCCAAAGTGTTTACTGAGGAATCATCAACACGGAAGATAATAGAATGGCCGGAGGACATATTGCAGTATATTAAGACTGTAGGAAGCAAATTTCCCACCTTGAGTCACTACATCAGTGCAGGTGTAGACTAATAGACTTGACATGCGCTGTGTATATATTATTTGCATTGGATAACCATGCAATTGGCATTTACCAAGCCTGCTCCCTGCATGTACAAGCGCTTAGTATGACAAGCCTATAAAAACTTCCAGTTGAAAGTAGTACTTCCTCTAGCTCCATACAGTCATATTGTATATACATGCAGGTCATATGGTTTTAATTGGGTTTATATTTTCATAATATTATGACTTTAGTCTACTGTATATACATTAACCAAGATACGTAATATTGATTCTATGGATAAAAATCTGATCAAATTCTATAGATCTGTTACAACTAAATTCTGCATGTGCTACAAGTGTAACTGGATGTCCTGATTCAGAAGCAGTTCCTCTGATTTAACCTTGAGCTTCATCCAGGTGATCTTGTTGCTCTGCAGCGTGTCCACGACTTGACGGAGCTCATATTTCTGCTCTTCAATGAAATCCTCCGTCAAATGGACCAGTTGGTCTAATTTCCTGGCGTCACACTCGTCGATGGGCACGTTTTGGTTGATAACGGGATTGAATCTGAAGTACACGGTTGGAGGGAGGATCGATGCATGCATATGTCTTTCAGTATGGTATGCACAGCTGTAGGGGACAGGGAGAGATATACATGTGCATACACAGTGGAACCTCAGTCTGTAATCTGACAACTCTATAATCCGACATTCTCCAATGAAATATAACCATCTTGTGCATGAGGTACAGTCCCCATATTAAAGTATACTGAGAATTACCTCATGAATCCAACAATTTCTGCATGTGATCTGCATGACACATTTTGGCTGCATGCCCCTGAGTGTTGGATTGTAAAGGCTTCACTGTATTACTGTACATTCAAAAGACTTGTAGCAATGTTATTTCGTGCCCCCGTACCCTGGGCATATGGTTCATTGCAGCTGAATTAACATTGACTATCAATGCATGGCAATATTAGTACTGTACATCCATTACATACTGATTGAAGGAGAAATTAACACATACAAAATATATACCGCAAAAGGTGCTGTTGTCTAGTCTCGCATAGCCCAGACCCATGCTTGCCTCCATTTGAACAGACCGATGCTTGCCTCCATTTGAACAAACCAATTCTTGCCTCCATTTTTCAAATGGAGGCGAGCATGGGTCTGGGCTACACGAGAGTATCTGTAGTCTGGTAAAAAACCTGCAAAAATGTACATACATGTATATCAAATGAAAAATCAGAATCCCCGGGCTTTATAAAATTGATTTCTAACTTTAAATTTGCAAAATTTAAAGTTTTGTTTGAGAAGTATCCTCTATATATAGCACTGGATAAAGAATTGCATTACATATGTATTACAGTATGTAATATGATATGCATGTTGTCCGGCTATACGAAAATACATATAATATAATAATATTATTATGTCTGCATGGTTTCTGTTGTCTGGCTATGTGAGACTATATACGTATGTATGGTTTGTGTTGGCCGGCTATATGCGAGACAAAGATCAGCCTCGTCTTGTGTACCAAACCATGGCCAGCTAGTGTAATCTCGTGGACCAGACCCCTTCTTGCCTCAAGATCCATTATATAAATTTGCATCTATGGAGAAAGAAGTTTGAATCATGAGCAGCATGGATCCATTCTACTGATGCATTTTAAATGTAGTTTGTAATTTTAAATTTACAGATTGAATCTGATTCAGAAGTAACCGTTATTCAAACTATGTGTGGTCTCTATTATTATAGCATCCGTTACCATGGTAATGGCACAATTATACGGCGATTTTATACTGTATAAAATATGGGCGTTTAACTTCTCGTTAGTTTATACATAGATACTACAGGGGTGTTGAAATTTATTTTCTTTGGAGACAAGAGTTTGGCTCCAAACAGGAGTACACCGGGTACATAGTACCATAGTCAATGCCGACAAAAATCTAGTCAATATAATAATAATATGCATACGGTCATGGGCAAAGACAGCATTCATTATTGCTTCTAATACTGCATATAATCCGCCATGCACCAATAGCCTCAATATCCAATTACCTTAGATCTATACAATAATATCTTGCCATGGATATAAAGGACAAAATACTCCATACATATATGACAATGTGTGTAAATTGTAAATGGATACGTTGCAAGAAAAGAAACTGGAAATCGACCTTGCCTATTTTCCTACAAGCCATGCATATGCATGTGTATACGAATCGTGCAATAGTTTTACACCGACTGTGAAGCCATGACAGAAGTCAATTGCAGCTTATACTGTGCATGATGGCTTGAAGCCTATATAGTTGCCTGCTTCACTAGCCTATATGTGGTTTTACAGGACAAGGAACATAGTAACTAGGATATGGGGCCACAAAATGGATGCCTGGCACCACATCTCAGTGGCGTCATATATAGCGCCAGATCAACTGAGCTAGAGCAGATCAACTAGCTGATACTATGGTTTATACTTTAAAATCTGTGATTTCATGCAAATACCTCTCTGTAATGTTCCTTAAATAGTTCTTCGAAGTATTGCTCACTAAGTCGAATCCTAAAGAAGCCAATTTTTGCCACTGCAAGAAGCGAACTTAGAATCGTAGCAGAGAAAGTCTTCTTTGAAATTAACGATTATACTACCAATTACCTTCTTAAACTCGATTTTAAACATTCAAATTGCTTCGTCGATTTCTAAAAGTCAAGGACGCCTGTCCAAAGTCCGCCACGAACGGATGCTATAATGATTAAGACATGGGCACTTGGGCTGTATGGCATATATAAAATGTAGTCTCGGTCCCAGACAGATCCGCCCTATTTTCTATTGGGGGAGAGACATCATTCATTATTTAAACTTACAACAATCATGCAGATAATTATAAGATGGCAAATGATTTGATGTGTAGCCTATACTAAATTACCTAGGACTCAGGGTTGTTCATTGAGATGCATCATACAATGTAATCAGGGTGAATGCTGATAGACATTGATACAACACAATGACCTGGCAAGGTACAACAGTTCTTAGGCTACTTCAGTGGTAGTCCATTTCCGTCTACAAATGAAACAAGCGATTCGAGTTTAAAAAAACTCGTGGGCCGCCCACGGCCCTGGAAACTCGAGTCGCTTGGAAATCGTCTTCGAAGAACTCTTCTGGTCGATAAGACTCTTCGCTGATAAAATCAGAAGCGAACGAATGAATTTTACCAAAATATAGCCGAAAGATTACGTACCGACTTCGCGTCCGCCATGTTGTTGACATATATATATATATATATATATATATATATATATATATATATATATATATATATATATATATATATATATATATATATATATATATATATATATGTATATATATATATATATATATATATATATTATTTTTATTTATTTATTTATTTATTTATTTATTTATTTAAATGACATACCAAAGGTAACAATATAACAGAACACTTAAATTAAAAGAAAACAGTCATGATTGTATCAGAACACCTAAAATTAAAAGGAAATAGTCATGATTGTGAACTACAGCCTAAAATGGATGCACAATTAAAATTCTGGATACATACACTGATTCGTTGACAAAGCCTCAAGTATTCAAGAGGGTCATTTGACACTGATCTAATACGATTTGCTAGGTCATGCACAAACATCAAAGCCTCTTTTCCAAAAACACCTGAGGTCTCCACCGCCATTGGCACAAAGATGTGGGTACGGCTGATTTCCTCATAGACTCCCCATTTTTTCTGGGCCGCCATGTCTGCCACAATACCCTGGCCACGGGATGCCTGAAGGATGTGTGATGGAGCAAAGGTGTCCCAACAAGTGGCATCCCATACCAATGGGCGACCATTTGACCATGGGGTAATGGAAAGGCCATCTGATCTTTTCCCATCTGTGCGGGATAGACCCTGGGGTTCCAGTATGGCAGGGATATGAGCACTTGCAAGGCCATCTTTGATGATGGTGTTTAGTTGGCTATGTCTTGGTGCTCGTCCAATTGATCTTCGGCAGCTCAAGCTGTGGACTCCCGATTCATCTATGTGGCTGCCACATAATGTGCAGTCATGAGGAGCACATATAGGGGTGCCTAAACGGAGTGCAACTGCAATGCGGATGGATGCATTGGACATCCTAAGTCCAAGAGAAGAAACCGGGGGAGCAGAAAGCCATGCCCCCGATTCTTTCTGTTGTGAAGCCAGGAGACGTGCTTTCTCTCTTGGACTGGCAGTGATGTTAGCCAAGAGGGTAGAGAAAGAACCCTCGATAACAGGCTGATCCCAGGCTTTCTGTGAGATGGCTGAAGTACCAGTGGGAGGGTCCACTGTATCAGATGGAACAGAGCTCCGCCAGTGGCTCAAAGCTTCCTGTCTGAGCTGAACATTGACTGATGAAAAACGCCTGGGAAGGATATATATATATATATATATATATATATATATATATATATATATATATATATATATATATATATACAGTCGAACTCTGTTAGTAAGTACCTGGGTTAGTAAGTACTCCTGGATAGTGAGTACTCATTGCTCTCTCCCTACCTTATGCAACACCATTGAAAGCACCTTGGATAGTAAGTACCTCTGATAGTGAGTACTAATTTTTCCTTCCCTTGAGGGTACTTACTATCCAAGTTCTACTGTATATATATATATATAAATTAAAATGCATGACGTCACAGAGCGTGGTGGGTCTGGTTCCGAGACTGTACAGCCCGAGAGTGCCTATTATACCATTATAGCATTTACCGTATATGGCAATTATTGGTGCAGCAGTGTAATAATAATATTATTATTTGGGTACGTAGTATAGAATATCTATGGTATTACAATAATATGTCATAAATGTGGTTGACGGTTCACGAGACTAGAGTCAGTGCATGTGTTTCGCCAGATAGCCAGTTTGAGTGAAAACCGAGGGATTGATTCGTTTTATCATATATATAGTTCGGTACTGCATGTTACAAATTAGATATATAGTTCACGGTCTATAGATGCGGAAGAAGGGAATCATCTTAGCTTGCGTATTCTTAGCAGCGGGTACTGTCTTGTTGAGCGTATTTAGTACTGGCAGCAGCTCACGCAACACCCCAGAAAGAAGCTCTACAAGAAAAACCTCTATGATTCACGGCAACACCCGAACAATCAATTCTGGCCCCACTTCAAAGATTGATCAAATAAAGCCGGCTGCCCAACCAAAGTCTGACATTGCCAAGGAAATTTCAACAGAACCAACCATAAAGTTAAACGATAGCATTGTCGACGGAGTTAAGAAGTTGCTGCTTTTCGTTGGCCATGAAAGAAGCTGCCATAGCTTTACTGGTAGCCTTATTGATGCGCATCCCCACATGATCCTAGCAACCAAATACAACCCTCTCTGGGAATATTACGATCAACCTCAAAGTTTTCCGACGAAGAAAGAGTTCTTCAACATATTAGCAGATTATGCTAGCCAGCGTGATGGGCCTAGATATAAAGCAGAAGTCAAAGGATACTCACTGATCGTAGACCCTCGCTACCAAGGAATTTTTGAAGGTGACCTGCAAGTTATAGGGTCTCAGAGGGCAAACACTGTGTCTTACCTGTACAGGAAATACCCAAATGAATTTGAGACACTTATAAGCCATATCAAAGAAGTTGTTGGAATTCCTGTTTATTTCATTCGTGTGATCAGAAATCCATATGATATTATAGCGACCAGGGCAGGGTATGTAGAAATGAGTAAGGAGAAGTTTGTGGAATTAAAAGCACAGCTGCAGCTGAATGGTACACTTAAAGCAAGGCATAAAGTAAATAAAGTGAAGCTGCATCATCTCGCTGTAGACCACTTCAGTGTCATGGAAGCAACTGTGGGTGTTCTAAAGACAAGTGATAAGTATTTAGATGTTTACTGTGACCGTCTGATAGCGGATCCCAAAAAAGTGATCAGTGATATGTGTAAATTCTTGGAAGTAGAGTGTTCCAGAGACTACATTGACACTTGCGCATCCAAAGTGTTTACTGAGGAATCATCAACACGGAAGATAATAGAATGGCCGGAGGACATATTGCAGTACATTAAGACTGTAGCAAGCAAATTTCCCACCTTGAGTCACTACATCAGTGCAGGTGTAGACTAATAGACTTGACATGCGCTGTGTATATGATTTGCATTAGGTAACCATGCATGCAATTGGCATTTACCAAGCCTGCCCGTGCACGTACAAGCGCTTAGTATGACAAGCCTATAAAAACTTAAATTCCGGTTGAAATTAGCTCCTCCATGCATGCAGCTAGTCATATATTATGCAGGTCATAGTGTTTTATAATCGGGTTTAGATTTTCATAATATATTTCTAGTCTACTGTATGTATACAATAACCAAGATATGTATATATTGATGTATGGATAAAAATCTGATCAAATTCTAGATCTGTTACAACTTAATTCTGTGATACAAGTGTAACTGGATGTCCTGAAGCAGTTCCTCTGATTTAGCCTTGAGCTTCATCCAGGTGCTCTTGTTGTTCTGCAGTGTGTCCACAACTTGACGGAGCTCATATTTGTACTCTTCAATGAAATCCTCCGTCAAATGGACCAGTTGGTCTAATTTCCTGGGGTCACACTCATCAATGGGCACGTTTTGGTTGATAACGGGATTGAATCTGAAGTACACGGTTGGAGGGAGGATGTCTTTCAGTATGGTATGCATAGCTGTAGAGGACAGGGAAAGATATACATGCACAGTGGAACCTCTGTAATCTGACCACTCTATAATCCAACATTCTCTAAATCTAACCATCTTGTGAGGTACAGTCACCATATTAAAGTATAAGAGTCAATCACTTCATGAATCCAACAACCTCTGTTCTGCTGCCCACTGAGTGTCGGATTGATCAATTGCAAAAGGGTTCACTGTATTACTGTACATTCAAAAGACTTGTAGCAATGTTATTTTGTGCCCCCGTACCCTGGGTATAAGGTTCATTGCAGCTATGAATAGCTGAATTAACATCGACTATATCAATGCATGGCCATAGTACATCCATTACATGATTAATTGCAGGAGAAATTACCACATACAAAATATATATACCACAAAAGTAGCCTAGGCGACAACACACCCTCTCCAAGGCAATAGCTCCTCCCCTTTCAGCACACAAGAAGTTTGCACTCAAAGCTCCTACACACAAAGAAGACAGTGATTGCAACTATTGTTTATACTTTGGAGCATACGCACTACAAAGCATCAAAAATCATATAGATAGCAACTGTGAGTACATGGATAGGACATACCGGAATTAAAAGCGCTATTTTTAGTACTGTTTAGATCTGCCACTCGCAAAATGGCGGTAGACAGATATGGAAACAATACTAGTCCTATGATTGGTGCCTTTGAGTCAATCAGGAAATGTTTGACAGACGTAAAAACGCGCGGTTTGATCAATTATATGCCCGCCAAAGAGAATAACTGCTTCGTTGAGCTAAAAGACGAGTTAAAAAGCTCCTTGTAATGGTGTAGTCTCGTTGGGTCTGGGAAGGAGACTAGTAATTGTGAGGAGTGGAACTCTTGGGAAGACGGGTACCGGCAAAAGCCAAGTAAAGAACACGCTTTGGGGAGGAGAAATCCTTCCAAGTGATTGTACTCAGCAAACCAGCAACATTTACAGCATGCAGGTGCAGCCATGGAAGAATTAGAGTTAATGTTGCGGACTAACTACGTACTCAAAAACAGCCGACATGAAGACTGAGGTCTCTCTGTGTGTGTGTGTGTGTGTGTGTGTGTGTGTGTGTGTGTGTGTGTTCATGTGTAAGTACGTACATATGTGTTGTGTGTGTGAGTGTGTGTGTGTGTGTGTGTGTGTGTTCATGTGTGTGTATGTGTGTGTGTGTGTGTGTGTGTGTGTGTGTGTGTGTGTGTGTGTGTGTGTGTGTGTGTGTGTGTTTACTGAGTCTCTATTTCCTCTCTCCAGAGGTGGTCAATGCACATGCAAAGATATCAGGAGAACATGCTGTGTTTTTCATTGCCATAGCAACAGAAACAGAAATCAGAGAAAACTATAAGTTTGTAATGTGTGCATCCATAATTTAGTGTCTGTTGATTTGTACATCATTGACACCGTGAACAGCCATTTTGTCAATCATACCAATATTTGTCACAGTTAGCATAAATCCCATGTTTACATAATCCTTTCTGAGAACTGCCTATTGGTAATGTTGTTTTTTGCTGTTTGTGTCCTCTACTTCATGTTTGTTGATTTTGTTGTTGTTTGTTTTAGTGTTGTCTTTATAATGGCAAGGCTTGGCATAATAAGTTAGTTGTCATGGATCTGTATGAAAATACAAAACAGTGCATAATTTAAATTAGTGTTAGATGAGAATTGGTTCCTCTGTTCTCTGTTTACTTGTTCACAGAGACGCGTGGTCATCCCTAAAGACACACCCCTCACAAATAAATTATTATTTTAGTATAGTTGTGTATGCATGTGTACATATAGTATACCTGCATGCATGCACATAGTGTATTTGTGTAGGTGTATATATATATATATATATATATATATATATATATATATATATATATATATATATATATATATATATATATATATGGGCATTTGTGTGTGCGTGTGTGTGTGTGTGTGCATGTGTGTGTGTGTGTGTGTGTGTGTGTGTGTGTGTGTGTGTGTGTGTGTGTGTTACTATAGAAAATGTCTGCAGCTCCTTTATTGATATGGGATGTGTGTTTGGGGGCTTGCGTAGCTCAGATTGACCGCTCTTTTGCCTCTTTGTTGGGTGACTATAGGTGAAATAACTCCTAGTCAGTCAGTAACTGACTAGGGCTGAGAGTATAAGCTTCGACAATGGATGCTACCATTTTCATTGTATACTAATCCATAACTTTCAATATATATATACGTACAGGTTAAGAATCTAGAAGATTTACTACAAGATAAATTATATATAATTATAATCTATTGTTATAATATATATAATATTGATTGAACATCTTGCCAATCTGGTTTGTAGGCATTCGAAATATAATATAAATTGACAGTTATATAGTTGGGTTGTATTTATATGACTTTCTTTAGTTCAATGCACTGTAAAATATTATACGTTAACCAAGACATACGTATACACGTATATTGATGTACAGATGACATCTCTGATCAAATTCTAGATCTGTTACAACTTAATTCTGTGATACAAGTGTAACTGGATGTCCTGAAGCAGTTCCTCCGACTTAACCTTGAGCTTCATCCAGGTGGTCTTGTTGCTCTGCAGAGTGTCTACAACTTGACGGAGCTCATATTTGTGCTCTTCAATGAAATCCTCTGTCAAATGGACCAGTTGGTCTAATTTCCTGGGGTCACACTCGTCGATGGGCACATTTTGGTTGATAACGGGATTGAATCTGAAGTACACGGTTGGAGGGAGGATGTCTTTCAGTATGGTATGCACAGCTGTAGAGGACAGGGAAAGATATACATGACATGTATTACATGCACAGTGGAACTTCTGTAATCTGCACTCTATAATCCGACATTCTCTATAATCCAACCATCTTATGAGGTACAGTCATCATATTATAGTATACTAAGAGTCACTCCATAATCCAACGACCTCTGTAATCTCACGCGTACATTTTTGCTGCATGCCCACTCAGTGTTGGAACATAGAGGTTTCACTGTATTCCATTCGAAAGACTAGTAGCAATGCTATTTTGTGCCTCATACTCTGGGCATAGGTCAGAATTCATGCAGCTATGAATAGCTGAATTGACATCGACTATACATGGCAATAGTATGTACGTCCATTACATACAGATTGGAGTAGAAATTACCACATACAAAATATATACCACGTACATATGTAGCTGTGGTCCGGGAAAATAAAAATGCACACCGATCAAATGAAATTCAGCAAATTGAATCCCCTTTGTAAAATCGACTTCCAACATATGCAAAAGATTTTGCTTGAGAAAAGTTCCCTCTATTCACGTACAGACACATTGCATAAGCCTTTCCATTCATGCACATAGAGAAGTGATACATTCAACAGCCCTTTAATACCCTGCTCTGAAAACCATGAACCATGTGCATAAGCAAATTTCAACCTTTACGGCAATATGTGATGTGCATGCAGTCAAGCCTCGGTAGTGAGTACAACTGGGGAACCTCCAAATTGCTACTCACTATCAGTAGTACTTGCTAACCATATACAGTAGAACCTCACAAATACGACCACCCTTGGGACCGTTGTAAGTGGTCTTAATTTTGAGGTGGTCTTATTTCTGAAAGTACTGCCAAGAATAGCATGGCACATCCAGAAGTCATTCCACAGACACAGGATGCACATAAGGCAATAAAACTGTAGAAAAATTGTACCATCACACCTCTTTTATTGTTACTCCATTACGATGTTAAAAAAGTGACCCCAAGTTTACCATCTCTTTCTAGTGATGTGGTCATTTCAGAGCCTAATGCCCACAGAAAACAGCAGTATCCACAAATAAGTGGTCTTAATTGTGAGGTTTTGACATCCAGAAGAAAAAAATGTGGTCTTTATTCTGAAACTAATTTCAATGTAAAACTATAGGAGAAATTCCGGACTACAACAAAGTGGTCTTAATTCTGAGGTGGTCTTATTTCCGGGGTGGTCTTATTGCGAGGTTCTACTGTAGATTAGTATTATGGGTTATAAGCTGGGGTGATAATGAATAGAATTATGATGGGCACATTTGAGCATGTACAAAGTTAAAAGTGCGAACTGCTAACTTTCGCTGTCTGTGACGCTAGTCAACATTCCCTGTAGCTTGTCTACAATCCCCGGGGAAGAGTTCTTAGCATCATCCTCCTCCTCCGGCACCACTTCTACCCAGGGATACTTTCCCGTTCCGAGACTGAGAATGCACTGAATGGGAACGGAACTGCCCCACAACAGCCTAGCCTCATGGAGGCCCACTGCTGCCGGGTTGTTAGTCAGCAGGGCACCATCCTAGAGAAGAAAGAACGTACGCTTGCCAACATAAAGAAAGTGCATGTTGTTAACATAATACACGATGTGGCAACCCCGAGGATAGCTACAAACAGAATAAAATCACAAAGATATTCTTCTTTCTATGTTGTTCTATGCTTCTAACCCGAATACATACACATTGTGTGTGTGTGTGTGTGTGTGTGTGTGTGTGTGTGTGTGTGTGTGTGTGTGTGTGTGTGTGTGTGTGTGTGTGTGTGTGTGTGTGTGTGTGTGTGTGTGTGTGTGTGTGTCAACACAATGGTACTGAATACGTGGTGACCCTGAGACAAATAGAACAGTATCTCAGTGATATTCATATTGGCATGTTATTCTATGGAACTAAACCACACGGAGTCTAGCAGGCGCGATGACAATGCAGAGATTACACATATTGCTATGGCAAACTATGGGATCCACAGGTGAAAACGAGCTACTGTAGGTGTGTGGGAGCTGCTCCTGCTCTGCACATGGCCCAAACACAGCACCGATGTGGACCTTCTACAGACATCACAAGTACAGTGAAGTATTGTTAATCCATCACAATTTATTTGGAAAAATTTGGACAGATTAATGAGCTTGGTGGATTATCCGAAGTAATGTACAGACTTTTCAATCAATATTCAAGTACAAATTGACAGTAGACAAAAGGGTTTAGCGGATAAAGCGGTGGCAGATCCAAATATGAAAACGAGCTAGGTGGGTGGGGGACACCCCTGTTCTACACATACATACGTACCATACACACAGCACCAATGTGGCACTTCTGCGAACACCATATGTATGTGTACAACCTGCATACTCACATGATGTACAAACTGTGCAAATTTAAATTCTTCAAAGTATCCTGGAGCAGCACTGGTTGCCCTCAGAGCCTCCCACACCCTGGCTTCACTAGTCCCCCTGTAGTGGCTGGTCACACCAGGTCGATGGTAGTAGTTGCGGAACACAAAAGGTTTAAGGGCTGGCCAGTTGACAGCCGTTGAAACAAACACAAGCTACAAATGAAACAAGATATGGGACCACTGCAGGAATTAAGTGTGCATGTGTGTGTGTGTGTGTGTGTGTGTGTGTGTGTGTGTGTGTGTGTGTGTGTGTGTGTGTGTGTGTGTGTGCGTGCGCGTGCACGTGCACGCATGACATGTTCCTAGACAAGTTACTTAATTTACCAGAAATAGATCTGATGTGCATCACCAAAAATTATACCTGCATGAAAATACACTGTCTACTTAGTCTCATGTAGCCAGACCCATTCCTCCATCTTACAAGAGACTAAGAGATAAAAATGGAGGGTAGAGAGACGCAGGCTATGTCTACTTACCTTGGGCATGTTTGCTTCTGCGGCTGTATCAAGTAAAGACCAATCAGATTTGGGGTATTGTCTGGCAAACAGAGAGAAAATTAGGGAGTTTCAATTTCTGGGATAAAACTGAAACTGCAGGTTTTACTCTTACCTCAAAAGATCTTCATATTTTGAAGAGTCGTAAAAAGCATGCTTTGTGAATAATTTTGAAAACCCAGCTACTTTCTGAGTAATTTCGCCTGTATTGAACACCTCATCTCCTAGGCGACGACACACCCTCTCCAAGGCAACAGCTCCTCCCCTTTCAACACACAAGAAGTTTGCACTCAGAGCTCCTACACACAAAGAATACAGTGAAAGTTACAACTAGTGTTTATACTTTGGAGCATACGCACTACAAAGCATCAAAAACCATATAGATAGCAACTGTGACTACATGGATAGGACATACCGGAGCTGGTTCCACACACCAGATCAAACATTTCAAACAGATTGGTGCCAGAAACTTTCTCCAAATGGCGTAGGATTGTGATGGGAATGAGTGCTCTATAGAATATGTGAATGAGGAATAAGCAGTGGAAAATTCTCTCTTCCATCTGTGGGCATGTAGTTGTGTATGTGTGTGTGTGTGTGCGTGTGTGTGTGTGTGTGTGTGTGTGTGTGTGTGTGTGTGTGTGTGTGTGTGTGCACGCGTACATGTGTGTGTGCATGTGCATATGTGCGTGTGTGCATGCGTGCGCATATACATCAGTGTTCAAGGGAAGAGTACACCCTCACCAAAATGTATCTACATGAATGCCTCTGAATAACACAAAACAAGCATGAATACAGTATGGTTGGTATATGTACATCATAGCCAGTGTACGTACCTCGTACCACCACCATCGATGGCCAATATACGCAACCCCCTCTTTGGGTAGGGAGGTGGGTGACCAACCAAGGCTAATACCAACCTCGACTTCCTCCTGACCTCGCTGTGACAAGACTTGGTCAACCTGTTTAAGAAGTGAACGCACCCTGAATCCCACAACTCCTTGGCCAGTTCCGGCTCTGCCCTCACAATGTTGGCAAGATGGCTGACTTTGTGGATAAGAACAAGATCTGTTCTCTTCTCTCTGTGTGCAAAGAGGGGAAACATTCCAGTGAGTGACAAGATCTGGAAATACCACAACCAGATAAGTATCCTTTCCCTGTAATTCCAGAGTGTGGTACACACGGTTCAAGTCTTCAGCAAGGCAGCCAACAGCACTGCAGCCAACAAGTGACCCTAACATCAAACTAGTGCAGCAGGCACAGACTAATCGAACAAGACCAATAACAGTTGCTGTGTCCATATGATTGCTTACTGCATACATAGTCTCACGTAGCCAGACCCAAACCTCTTTGTGGCGACATTTAAAAGTTCAAGGAGCTGAGTTGAGGGTCTGGCTACACGAGACTACTGCATACACAGGGTATAACCTAGTACGTATATGGCCCTACGCAACTCTACACACACATACTTGTGATTGAGTAAATCTCTCAGAAGACCCCTCAATTCCCTTTCATGGCTTGTCACATGATTTCCTCTCCTCAATAATACGCCTTCGTGTGACAGCTGAGCTAAAAGCGACTCGCTCGAAGATGTTCTCTCCTCCTTTTGCTCAAGGGAAGCTATGGTCTTCTCTGGCTCATTAGGAGTATGTCCCTGCTGCTCATCCTCAGTATGTGCATGTGATATGCTCGTAGTTCCCGAATCAGCACTCTCCTGTGAGGATTTCGGTCCTTTACCCTCTGGTTCTTTGCTATCTACATTAGGAACGTTCTGTTCTTGTCGAGTAATAGACTTAAGTTGCTTTGTTCCGTCAAAGAAAGAGGGTTTTGAAGACACTGGCTGAGAAGGAATGGAATGTGGGCTTGCTTGCTGCAAGGACTCAGTCTTCTTGGAGAAGAAGGCTTGTATATCATCTAGTATGGGATGGTAGTTCCTGTAGCTACTGGTTGGAGGAGAAATGATTCTTGGGTTGCAAAAAACTCGGAAAAGGTTCCTCCCGAGTAAGACAATGGTGGTCTGGGAAAACATCCTCTAAGTTAAAACGAACTAGTGTGGACGAATCCACTGGACCTTGAATACTTATTGTCTATAGTCTACTAATCGAGTGGTTTCCTATTCCAGCTCTGTGGAAATGTTTTGTGGGCTCCATCTCACGTGTATTTCTTCCGATCTCTTTACGGTTGCCGACTTTTTGTATTAGTTCCTTAGGTAATATTTCAATACATTTACATATATGTGAACAAGGGGAGTCCCCTCAGATAAGCACTTTCGTTTGCTGGACACAAATTGAGCGATGTCACTAGAAAAAGAGATACCAGACGGTAAGTCGACGGTCCTTGCTTATATTCTTTGAATTATGAATAGGTATACACGATTTTTCCTGTCATATCTTAGATGCGGGCGTCCCTCCTCTGGAGGACATGAGTGATGTGTTGGAGAAGATGGGATTTTACGACCCTAAGAAGGAGGATGTGCAGACCTCAATGGACCCTCCAACCGAGGAAACAACAACTGAAAACGTCACAATTTCTAAACCTTCGTTAAAAAGTAAAGGGACTGCTGTACATGTAGGCTCTCCAGGTACAAAGAAGTCCAGTACTAAGTCTACAGAGTCTGTTGCACGACAGCAGAAGACAGTGAGCACTGGGTCCAAGGATTCTACTTTTGGCGGGCTTAAGAAGGGTTTCTTGTTTTCATCAAAACCTGTTCCTTCAAAAAGAGACTCATCGACCAAAGGACCTTCTCTGCCCAGTGAAGAGGAGTCTAAGTTAGCGAAGAAAAAAACCAAAAGAAGTTCTGTGTCTCCAAAGAAGGCAGATGGTAGCAAAGTGTCTCAGACCGATGAGATTCCATTCCTAAAAGCACAACCAACGACCGAAAATGGTGAGAAGTTGGTGATCCCAGAAGTCCAAGATGCCTTGAAGTCCAAGATGCCTCTTTTGGCCAGCAAAGGTATGTGACTCCCAACACACCACCACCAAGTGTACAGTACAGAGGGGACATTTACTAAGTATTACAAAAACTTTATACATTTGTAAGATTCCTCGGGTAGTGATGTGCAGCTGAGGTCTAGCCTCATGCAACTCATGCCCTTATCTTTGTTATGTGATCTATTGCACCGATATAGTCCCAAGTTAGTCTCACGTAGCCAGACCCAAACCTCTTTGATCCTTCTGTGCTTCAGTGCGGTGATGTTTTAAAAGTTCAAAGAGCCAAGTTAAGGCTCTGGCGACAAAAGACTATTTCCGAATGGAAGAAGAGAGGAAAGAGAGCCGAGGTCAAGCTATACCAAGATTATCCCTGGCCTCTACCTAATCAGGGTACATGTTGAGATGTGTAGTGGAGGACACTTTAGGACAGCCTCTTTTGTCCTTTGTTAGGAGGTTGCCCTCTTTGGGAGGTTCATAATGTATTGGAACTATAGGGAGAAAAAATATTCAAGACCTCAAGCTGTGTCCTTAGTAGAGAGGTTTTCCTCATTTCAAAGCGTCCACTATCGGAGAGTGCACTATAGTATGTATTGTCCTTCCTTGACCCTTCTTTGTCAACTGTCCTATTGCATAGTACTGAAAGGGAATTGACTGCCTTTACTATTATCTACTTCCTGGTTGTCTATTCCCCGTAGAGTGGGTGACTGAGGACCTATTGAAGAGGGTACAGTCCAACCCCACGCTGAGGGATCGTATGACTGATCCCAACTTCATGAAGATGTTGGAGAATTTCCACTCCAACCCCGGAGAAGTGATGCGGAAGTATGCTTCTAATCCGGAAATGAGTCAATTTCTCAAAGAGTTCTGTGCACTGATGGGCGATCATTTCACCCAGTTGGCAGACAAAGAAGAAACAGCAGAGAAGAAAAGGACCAGCAAAGAGCAGCCTTTAATGAGAGAGCAAAGAAGTAAGTGCAAACGCGTTTCCGCACTTATTTTATGTGGAGTTATTGTTGTTTTCTTTTGATTCCTTGTATTCTTTTCAAAGAGGGTTGAACGTATGCAGGGGTTGCATCACTTACATATGTAACTCTTCATGTTTGCACTGTCTGAATACCTGCACCATGCTTCGGTCGTCTCGAGACCAAGATAGTTTTCCAGATCTGGAAGGTGGTTGGAGCACACTGACTGGTCCATTCCTATATGTGGATACCGTTTGAGACTAAACAGAATGGCCAGTTTAGACGGTGTAGCCAATAACTAATGGCCAACTTGCAGTGAGTTGGATGAGAGAGGTTTACCTCTACTTGTGCTTGTACATTAGAGCCTCAAAGAGGGGCACTCCGAAATGAGGACAGCCTCTCTCTACAAAGGACGCAGCTCGAGGTCCTGGAATTTCCTCCTATTGTCCCAATACATTGTGAACCCCCCAAAACCCGCAGCCTCACTACAAAAGACTACCCCCTAATTGAGTAAAGTACACTGTGCAGTGAATTCTCTGTAACCCAACACCTCTATAATCCGACATTCTAATCTGAATATCTTATGATGTACAGTCACCATACTGAAGTATGCCAAGAGTCATTTTGTAATCCAGCAACCTTTTGGTCTGACACTTTTTCAAGTCCCATGATCGTCAGAATGGAGAGCTCTCACTGTATGTTTCATAACCTGTCCCTTTGTCCACAGGTAATCCCGAAGAGGATAAGGCCATAAAGGAACTAATCAAGGACCCTGATGTCCAAAGGGCACTGATGGATCCATCCATCCAGAGACTTCTCCAAGACCTAAAGGACAATCCAGATCAAGCTCAAAGGTGTGTTTCAGCATAGATACTAGAACTAGAATAATGATAATAATAATCATATATATACCAGGAGTTTGTTCAAATGCTAATAACTAACAAAAACTGGTAGAATAGATTGTTTGTTAGCTTGAATGCTGGTAGTTTGCTCAAACTGACTATGGTTCAGTTCTTTGTGGCTAAGTACCTGCCTTGTGCAACGCTGGTTAACTTACTCTCACATTACACAGAATTTGAAATAAATAACATGGTTTTCTTCATCAAGGAATATCATAGGATAAAAACTCCAGATTTTTATTTTATATTCCAGCTAGTGTGAATGTAGTATCTTGCATGTAGTCTGTTTCCGATTGAGGTCAGTTTATATTACTCCATTACTAAATGTAGCACTCACTTACCTGTTCATTCACTGTTTTCCTGTATGCAGAAACCTTCAAAAGGCCTCCCCAGAAGTGAAAAAGATGATTAGCTTATTAATCAGTAAACAGTTGCTAGCTGTCCAGTGATGATCATCCCATTTTTGCCGATATTGGATGTTTGATTGCTCATTTTGTAACCATTTCTGAGACTCGATTGCATTTCATGATTAAAACCACATGCAATGTTTTATTTAATTTAATTACTGACATTATTATCTCCAACCAAATCATTCAAAATGATTTGCCAAACCTTTTCTTGTGCGCTTCAAAACAAATCATGTATACTCTTCCCTCGAGAGGGATAAAATTTTCAGCCAATCAGATTGCGAGTTAAGCAGCCAATGAAATTGCTCACATCAAATTCCATTGGCGGGAAGAAGTGTATAAAATGGCGAGCTTCAGTCATTCATTCATTCGATCAAGTGATCTTTCTTCAGCTATTGTGATTCGATTTGCTTTGATTTGCTAGAATGACTGGACGTGGAAAAGGAGGTAAAGGCCTAGGAAAGGGAGGCGCTAAGCGTCACAGGAAGATTCTCCGTGACAACATCCAGGGAATCACCAAGCCAGCAATCAGGCGTCTTGCCCGCCGTGGTGGTGTGAAGAGAATCAGCGGTCTCATCTACGAAGAAACCAGAGGGGTCCTCAAAGTCTTCCTTGAGAATGTCATCAGAGATGCAGTGACCTACACCGAGCACGCCAAGAGAAAGACCGTTACAGCCATGGACGTTGTCTATGCCTTGAAACGTCAAGGACGTACATTGTACGGTTTTGGAGGTTAAGAACCCTAAGAACCTTACTGCAAACAAACCGGCTTTTCTTAAAGCCACTACTTTCCAAATTATTCATCATCAACAATTTTATTTCTGTTTTGTGTGTGTTACAGTATCATTTTATCTGATACTATAATCCGTGTTTTTGTCTCCGTACTATTCCAGTCAATTACCTATAGATCCTCCATCCTTTTTTTTGTTGCTGCGTTAAGTACATAATGCTCAGACTGTTGCTAGCCACATATTTATTTTTTTTGCATGGTGTAAGAATTCTCATGAAGATAAGGGGGGGGGGGGGGTCTGATCCTGATCATAAGTGCAGGAATAGTGATTGGAATTGACCATGGTACCTTAATTGCACATGTGCACATGCATGCAAGCACAGATTTTTGCCTTTAGAGGTTCTAGCTATGATATACTAGTGTGTCAAAGTGATGTTAACCTGCAGTGCACATGTATTCTGAAGGCCAATTACAGTGTACTCTCCTAGATTGGCTAGTCAGTGCCGAGTGAGTCAAATGCTTGAAATTAAGAATTATTGAAATCAGATTTTGCAAATTAAAAAATCATTCCAAACAAACTCAATTCTGACAGGTACTGGATGTGTACAAAATAAAACAATTATTGCAGCATGTCTCCTGAAATGAATGGATGATGAAGCAAGTTCTCAACTGTTGGGCGCAGTTTAGGATTCCTTTGTAAGCACAGCTGTGAATGAAAACAAACTGGATACAAACTCATACATCTTACAGGGGAATGTGTGAGCCGCTTTTAAGGCAGTGCATACGTAAGTCAACCAAATTCTATAGTAGAACATGTAGGGAAACCTGGTCATAAACAGGACTGAGCTGTAAGTTGACCAAATTTATAGTAGAATGTGTAGGGAAACCAGGTTATAAACAGGACTGAGCTACAGCATATTAACAAGATCACCCACGTTGGTAGAACTATGACAATGCATAATATGGTAATGAAAATATACTGTGGCAATGAGATTCCACCGTTCTGTAACCAAAAATCTTGTATTGGCAAAAGTCTACAAATTGGTGAAATCTCGTACATTATAAATCCACAAGGTAGTTGGTATAGTCATCTGTAATGAAACCTCTCTAATATGAGCTAAATTTTTAAATCGGTCACACTGTTTAAACCTGCCATACTGTTTGGTCCCAAGTCACTCTCATATGATACAATGGACTTGTCTATTCTGACCACCTCTCTAATCTGACCAAATTCTTCCAAGGTCCCAAGGTGGCTGGATTGGGGAGGTTTAACTGTATAGTGGAATCTCGTTGTAAAGAACACTCCTACAGTGAATATTTTCATGTGGCCTAGTACATGTTCTACTGTGATACTCTAGCTAGTTATAGTGAATTTCTGATATAATGAAGATTTATCTGGTGTCCCTTAGGATTCGTTATAATGAGACTCCACTGTATATTATACTTTTCAAAGCACCATCATGTGTGTATGCACAACATGTTAGAAGAATTGTCCTGCGAGTGTTCATTAAACCACTCCCACCATAAACTATGTATGCACAATTCATTGACATAGCCGTATATTGTGATGCAGACACTCGACCATACTTGTAAATTCCAAATTGTCAAAATATTTGAAAGGAAGTTTAGTGGGGCTTACACAGTGTATGCATAACTATGTATGACAAGAGTGCAGTCGCCAGTAGTTGCTCACCTCTATCACATGGACAGCCTGCTTATTTGGATGCGATGGATACTCTATCACGTGATCTGGATTCACAATAGCCAAAAACTTCTGCATTGGAAGTGATATGTGCTGGAACGGCGTGTGTCCATATAGCATCAGGTAAAGAATACATCCCATTGACCATACATCGCTATAGCGACCAACCTTGAGGATTTCATATTGAGAAAAGTACTGTAAGTGATACCCAAACACTCCTGGTATGCAGTAAATATAGTCACTAGCACAAATGCCCTACAGTGAAACCTCTAGCTAATCGATTCCCCGAGTAAATGGTCACACTTTCTAAACCGACTATATTTTTATTCCAAAAGTCCCCATATGTCAGAATGGACCTCTCTATTCCGGCCACCTCTCAAACTTTAACCAACTTCTCCTCGTCCCGAGGTGGTTGGACTACAGAGGCTTCGCTGTACTTACGTACTTTGTACACTTCTCCATTGGTGCTGGTTGTCTGCAGCATCTCTGGGGCCATGTAGTTGAACGTCCCACACCTTGTGTCCTTCAGCACACTTGTACTGTCATCCTGAAGTTTGGTGGAGATGCCAAAGTCAATCAGCTTCAGGTGTGCGCCAACCATTAGGAAGTTAGCAGGCTTCAAGTCACTGTGGACAATGTTGTTATCATGAATTGTCTGCATGAGAAAGAGAGCATGATTGTAGCATTAACTGAAGTAGAAATATCAAATTATTGAAAAACTACACTTTTAAGCTACCATTCCCATGGTGTGTGTGTGTGTGTTGTGTTTTTGTGGTGTGTGTGTGTTGTGTTTTGTGGTGTGTGTGTGTGTGTGTGTGTGTGTGCATGTGTGTGTGCGTGGCATGTGTATCTGTGTGTGGCTGTGTGTGTGTGAATTTGAGGTGTTAGGCTTCAAAAGGTGGTATCTAAGGTTACTTTGGGCCACTCAAGTAGTTTACAATTAGCAGTTATGCACTTGTGCTACACAATAAAGATGTAAGGAGGGATGCCCCCTTCGTCCCCCAAATGAAACCCAGGTACATATGTACATGTGTATACACAAACATAAGCATGTGAAACATATAGTGTGTCACAGTGAAACCTCTCTAACCCGAACCTCTGTAAATCGGCCACAATGTCTAAACTGGTCATACTGTTTGGTCCCAAAAGTCACCCATATATTGGAATGGACCCATCAATCCCGGCCACTCCTCTAATGCAGCTAAATTTCTTGGTCCCAAGGCAGCCAAAGTAGAGAGGTCTCAAAGTATGACATATACCACAATTCAGTTCTGACCTTTACAGCCATGACCATGTCCAGCCACAGCTTTCTACAGTTGATCCGATGAGAATTGAGATCCTCCTCCTTTAGAATGCCCTTGATCACTTGGGACAGATCCAATGTACCCAGCTCTAGCAGGATGTAGCACATCTGAGATGCCTTGTCCAGAAAACTAGCAGTGGTAAATAAAGATGGGTGGCTTTTACACACAGTGCCATGAACAGGCCTTAAATTAAAAACTGTCCCCAAGTGTTTACCAAATAAACAAGATGGCAAAGCCCATGCGCAAGCAGAGATGCTCCTCCCCCCACGACGTGTGTGTGTGTGTGTGTGTGTGTGTGTGTGTGTGTGTGTGTGTATGTGTGTGTGTGTGTGTGTGTGTGTGTGTGTGTGTGTGCGTGTGCGTGTGCGTGCGTGTGTTTGTGCAGTATGTGTACATGTGTACATGACCTACGTACAAGTCTTTGAGTTCCACAATCCAGGGAAGGCCTTTCAGCTTTTGCAGTATCTTGATCTCATTTGCAAGAAGTCCTTCTCCTTCATGAGTATAGCTAACAGCTTTCAGGGCATACACTTCATTGTCTTCCATGCTCTGCACCTTGTACACCTTATGACAGGTAAAAAGATTCAAAACACAAATGTTGCAGTTTGAACCATTCACACAAATGTATTCACCCGGAGTTTCCCACAATCAATATCTCAGGCCTGGACATTTCACCAAGGTACCCCAACAATATCATACACTTTACGACAAATGGAAAGATTAAAAACATGTGACTGCAGTTATATAGTTTTGCCAGCCAACTGGTACCATTCCAGCACCTTGCAATCTACGTATATACATACATGTTAACACATGTATGTACGTACGTAGGTTGCCAAGTAGAAACCAATGCCAAATCAGGAACATTAAAAATGTAAATTTACAAAGCTGAAACGGATTAGGTTGACAAGACCAGTCCATGGTAAACAGGAGCATGCAAGCTGGTACACAGAAACTCTCAACCTGGCCACAGCAACATTCCCAAAATCTTGGGCTGAAAACCTTCTGAATGTGAAACATATGCACCAGTAGAATGTGAAAACTGATACAGTAGGTGTAGAATACACGTTTATGTAATACATACATTATTCTCTAAATATCAATGCCCTGTGGTACACACTCCATGCTGGGAACCCATACAGCAACACTCCCAGATGTACAGTATAAATTCATGCATGTCCATGTACAGTCAGACCCACTTATCTGCATACGTATCTGTTCTGGATGAAATTGTGGGTAACGCAAGGGAACCAAATAAATGAGGGAGCAGTGGTACAGTGTACAGTAGAAATATTGCAGATTTGTTCCAATAAAAAAAATACTGCAGAAGGCAGGGGAACTGGATATCTGAGGTGCAGATAAGTGAGGTCTCCCTGTACATGACAAATGCACGTATGTACGTAGTAGCATAGACACTGTCACTTTGAGATTCAACACAAAAAGTTGATAAAATCAAGAAGAACTACTCGAGGAACTAGGCCAACAATAATCTCAGCAATTGCTCATTGGAAAATGACAGATTTTTTTTACCACCTGGACAACTTGCATGAAATTGATGAATCTCAACAATCAATCTGATAAAACTTCAATGTATCATTTTAGCAAAAGTTTCCATAAAACTTGCCCGTATTGACAGAAAGTGGGAAATACAAGCCCCTCAAAGCACAGTAATATCTGAATAGACATACAGAATCTACACTCACATACTGTACGATGGACCTGTCATGACACAAGTACCCTTTGGAAACCAGACACGGGCCACAAAGGGTAAACAAACAGCTGGGCGACCAAAGTCCTCTGGTACCGCAGTGGTTCGGCCACCACCCAAGCTGTGTGACTCACTCTATTACAGATCCACATGCTAATAATCCACAATTAGTGGTTATTTCCATTTGTCATACACTGGATACCTTCAGAGTCCATGTGTCCAACAGAGTCCATGTGTCCAACAGAGTCCATGTGTCCAACACACCAATTTGTAGAAAACATTAGCTAGGTTAGGTAAACCACGGCACTTTGTGATGTCGCATCATTTATCAAACTCAATTCACTTGTGTTATAAACAATGGAGACCACCAAGAGCCAGCCATGGTTTAAACAACATAACTAGCTGCACAAGATGTCTACATACATATGTACCTCACTGAAACCTCCTCTTCCTAGTAAAGACAGCTTCAAAAACCACTTTTCCTGGTCTCTGTCAGGAATTACCATCCACCTCGAGGCATCTATGATTGGTGGATTCTTCCTGGATACCTTCTCCTCTCTAAGGACTGGGAAATTCTTGGACTTCTCCATCACTCTGGGTTCCGTCTGTGAGGAAGCCTTCTGCTGTGCTGGTCTCGCTTCGTGTTGCTGGCTAGAATCTCTCAACTCATTCTGATGGGCAGAGTAGTGGTCCTGTGTTGGCACCTGCTGTTGATGGACAGACTGCCTATGTTGCAGTTCTTGGTGGTGCCTCGACAGTTTCTCTTGCTGCAACTTTGCCTGCCTCAACTCCTGCTGCCGAACCTGCATCTTCTGAGCTGCCTGTTCATGATGCTGTGGCTGGGGCTGTGGATGGTGATGGGGCTGGTGGGTGTACTCGCAAGGCTGATTCAATGTTAGCTTTCTCTGATGTTGCTGTTCTTCTGGTAGATTGCTCGAGTGTTTAGGGTGTGGATGATGGTACTCCTGTTTGACCCCAGTTGGTGTTTCTTCTGCAGCTCCTTGTGTCATCTGATGACTCTGACGACCTGACGGCTCCTTTGCCTGCAGTCGCGAAGTATGCACTTTGTGTATGGGAAGAGGTGGCTTTGTGTGAACCGAATGCTGTTGATTTTGAGGGTACCGTGTCGGGTTCGCTTGCAAAAGTTCTTGAATTGATGAATTATTGTAGCTATCCAACTCATTTTCTTTGTTACTATTAATGGAAACATTTATATCAGTAGAAGCTTTCCTTGATTCTTGGGCGCAGCTCCCAACATCTGAGCCTTTGCCAGGAGTTTTGATTGTGTGCTTGGTAACGCGTAGATTGGGAGTGGTGTGGTTTGCTGGTCTGAAAGGTCGAGGGAAGTTTCCCGGGTGCACAGAAGAATTTGAATGTTTAGAGTGCTTTCCAGTGTCTTCCGATGCATTTGATACATCATCGTCACTGTCTTCGTCTTCATCCCAAGTAGAATTTCTAGAAGGGAGGCCAAGAAACGGTAGTCGGACAGGTACGTTGGAGTTCCTTCTCGACATTGTTTCTCCGGAGCGTCTGCAAAAGCGCGGGCTCAGGCGCGTACCGCAGATTAATGACGTCACTCATGCTAGCTGGCTCAAGATGGCGTAAGGGAATTCTCTGCCAGTAGTTTGATTAGTTCGTAGCGAGGTTCGTAGATCACGAGGCTCTTTAATCTGGATGTTCTGTGTATATCTATAAGTACATATAGCAGAAATCCGCCAACAAGAATACTTATTCAAATCCCTTCTGTACGAGTGAGTTGGAGTTTTTGTCTTCGTATCTATGAGTATACACCTTTACGTATATTGGGGTGTTGTTCTTTTGCTTTCGTCATAGATAATTGAATACCTATGCCTTTGTTAGTTATTTAGGTCATGTTTAAAAGCAAAAAGAAGGAGCAAAGAGTCAGTGACCACAACGAACCGATGAGCGATTTGGGCAGTGATGTCTGTAAAGCGGCTTTTTTCGGTAATTTAGCCTTCCTCGAAACGATACTGTCAATGGATGAAGTGGACATTCACAACCTCAGGGACGCCTACGGAGATACACCGCTCCACAGAGCAGTTTACAGTGGGCAGGTCAAGTGCATGTACTACCTTCTTGAACGCCAAGGTGGGTGGACGGTTTGGCGGTAAACGCTTCGCCTGCCTGTCTGTAGACAGTCTTGTTGCAATCATAGATAGAGGAACGTTCTTGTCGATTTGTGATAGTAGCTGTGTTTACTGGGTTGTGCTGTTTGGGTTCCAGTGACTGTTCGTTTGTGTGGGAAGAAACCGTTTGGTGCACCAAAACACGCGAATCCCTTCCGTAGCCAGCCCTATCGTATCGATAGGAGTGTTCGAGTTGCCGATGCCGAGGTGCACGGTGCTCGCACAGTTTGTGTCGTGTGTGGGTCAGTGTGCGTCCCTTGGTTCCTGCAAAGCATCATCACTAAGGTAAAGCGGGGTAATTTGGAACAGTCAGACCAAAAGCAGTGTCAACCACAAGCTACATCCATTATTTCTCGTCTGTATTGTCTTCGTGAAGGGGGAGCTTGGCAGTAGCAAGGATGGTTGGGTAACTTGACCACAGCAAAAGTTACCGGCCCTGTTCCAAATAGCCAGTGTGTTCCAAATTACCCCCCTTTACCTTACCCTTCAGCCTGACATATACAATGGAACCTTCAAGGCAAGGGCACAACGAGAGCCGGAGTAATCTGCCCTGTGCATAGAAATCCCCTCCATTTGTAGGATTAAGTGTAGCCTGCCCATGTCAATGTGAGGGACTTCAGATAGGGTGTAGAAATGGTGCCCTGTTAAAGGGGGTGGCTTTATTTCAGAGGTGTACTTTAATAGCGGTTTTTCTGTAAGCAAGCATTGAAGTTGTGTAGTGTATCTATGATTATAGTAAGTCCCATCCAAGGAGTCTGCTAGATGGCTTTGAGATCATTTGGCTTTATGCATTTCTCTGTTTTTATGTCACTTTCTCTCTGTGTGTATTGTGTGTAAGAATGATACTTACACATGTGCTCTTGCATACAGCCACACACACTTGCTTTTGTGTGTAGAATCCAGGCACATTTGTGCTTGTCAGAGTGTGAGGTTTAATTCTCATTGTGACGATATCTCCTGCATTTACGTATGTGTTTATCAAGTATTGGGCACAAATGAGCTTCACTCCGACTGATCTACAGAGATGCGTCACTCCGACTGATCTACAGAGATGTGTTACTCTGGATGATCTATGGAGATGTGTCACTCCCAATGATCTACGGAGATGCTTCACTCTGACTGATCTACAGAGATGTGTTACTCTGAATGATCTACAGAGATGTGTCACTCCCAATGATCTATGGAGATGCTTCACTCTGACTGATCTACGGAGGTGCATATATCACGCAGCCATACAGGAGCATCCAGTGAATGTATGTACGTAGATATGTATGTACAGTACATACATACTTGAGGCTTCCTGCAGCTAATGGTTGTGGTAATCAACCACAACATTTATGATACACATACATACGTACGTACGTATGTGTGTCTGTCTCCCATTTCTTCCTACATTATTATGGTCTGTGTTGTGTGCTGTTGGTTTGTTTTGATTGGTATTGCCTGCTGGCATTCAGTTGTTGCCATGTCAACTATCAAACATCTGTCCTGAAGACACTTCTGTAACAGTTAAAAACACAGCAGCCATGTAGATGCTGACACAGGTATGTGTGTATGTACATATGTAATGTGTGTATCTCAGGACCTCTTACACTTTATATGCGCATTGTGTTAGGAGTAGAAGCCTTGGACGTCCAAGGAGGCTACAGAGTACCTTTGCACATAACGCAGACATTTGGTACAAACCTATACCAGTAGTTACACGTACAGTACAAACCTATACCAGTAGTTACACGTACAGTACAAACCTATACCAGTAGTTACACGTACAGTACAAACCTATACCAGTAGTTACACGTACAGTACAAACCTATACCAGTAGTTACACGTACAGTACAAACCTATACCAGTAGTTACATGTACAGTACAAACCTATATCAGTAGTTACACGTACAGTACAAACCTATACCAGTAGTTACACGTACAGTACAAACCTATACCAGTAGTTACACGTACAGTACAAACCTATATCAGTAGTTACACGTACAGTACAAACCTATACCAGTAGTTACACGTACAGTACAAACCTATACCAGTAGTTACACGTACAGTACAAACCTATATCAGTAGTTACACGTACAGTACAAACCTATATCAGTAGTTACATGTATAGTACTGTGAACGACATGGGACAGTTACCAAGTTCCAGTGTACGTACACGTGGGTGGATAATGTGCTTCCAGCTTGGGTCTATGTACACCCCTCACTTGTCTTGGATGATGCATGTATGCATGCGTATTTTTACACAAGAGAACTGAGCATATAGGACCAGTTGTGCCATCCCAAGTTTTAGGGACAAGACATGAAAGATCATTACTTATGCATAACACACATACCGAGTACTATAGTACATATATTCCCATGGGATCTATAGTACTGTACATTATAATTGTATACGTACATAATATACGGGTATAGCACACACCCCAAGTGGACTAGGCCAAATATCCCAGCCCCCTGTCCCCTAAAGTGAGCTGACCCAGGCCCACCCACTTTTGTACCCCTGTTATGTTGATGCCACCCCTTGTCCACTGGAAGACCAAACATGCTTGCCTTCATGTGTCTTCCTGTCCTGTACCACCTGCAATTGGTGAACCTTTTGTTTGTTTGTGCTGTGCTCACGTGACATTGTGTTTTGCAATGCACTGTGTGTGTGTGTGTGTGTGTGTGTGTGTGTGTGTTTACAGCGTCAAAGCAGGAAAAGAGTATTCACAATATGTAATACAGTTCACCCCATTGCTGACTACAGTCTAACTTGGTTAGTAAGTACCCTGACAGGCCAGAAAAACAAGTACTTACTATCAGAAGTGCTTACTATATGTGTTGTTTTCAGTACTGCATGTACATGAGGTATGGAGGGAGCAAAGGGTACCTACATATGTATGTACATACATATGTACGTATTATCCAGGAGTATGTACTATCCCAGGTACTTGCTAAGCATGTTCTCCTGTACATGGATACATACAGTGAATGTGTGTAAGGCTTGCTTATTTTGTGAGTGTCTTGTTTATTACTCAGTTCTTAACTAATGTTCACACATCAGGCCTCATTCTGTACCTATTGTACAGCTTGCAAATTGTCGGAGATGGCAGTTGTCTCTGATACCCCAGTACAGAGTTGACATGCGTACCTACATAATAGTATTATGTTCTGATTGTAATCACACGACTATGTTTTCTGTTTGACTGAGGTCGTCTAAAGTGGCTAGTTTGTACACTTGTTTGTGATATTCATTGCAGTGTGTGGTAACGCCGCGTCCAGTATGGTGGTAGCTATGCCCACTTGTGTGGAATATTCCAGAGGTTTTTGACCCAAAACCCTAATTGTTCCTACATAGGTCTTACACACATACCGGGTGTCTTT
>CAUJGJ010000368.1:37500-45000 GCA_963170055.1 Halisarca cf. caerulea
ACGCATGTACATATGTACGTATGTACTATTGTGCATACGTATGTATACATATGTACGTAATACATGCGTATGTGAACATTTGTTCAAGCATATTTGTCCTTGAGTGTTTGTTTTGTGTGGTAAGTGTTGACATTTACAGTATGTGCTCTTCATCCTGTGAGACCAACATTTGTAGGTTGTAAGGAATTAACATGTGTACATGTTCAAACATAGCAAAGAACTGCATACATACGTATGTATGGACCTTCATTTCTCCCTCCATCTCTCCTCCAGACCCCCCTTCACACAGTGGCTGAGTCCATCAAGTGCATCGAACCGGTAAGTTCTTCCTACTTTGCCACCCTTCCTCCATTTCTGTGTGCTTTTCCAGAACATTCAGCTTCCTTGCTTCTGGAGCCTTTCTCGAGTCGCCTTGTGCATATGTTGGACATAGGAAAATTTTGTTGCTGTTGCCAATCAAATTTCATGCGTACATACTGTACGTATGTACATATGTTGGCTACGTACATTGTATTTGGTACATACTTATGTACGTGTGTACGTGTAAAGAATAATATCTAAATTCCAAGTTAATCGTCAATTTTTGGATTGTTGATTACACATGTAGCAATCGTATTTAGAGGATGGAATAGACTGTTTTGGTCCAAGTAATCAATGCCCTAAGAATTTACGATTAGCTGGCTATTGAACATAGCAATGAGCCTGTAGTCTCGCGTAGCCCAGACCCATGCTCACCTCCATTTTTCAAATGCGACGTCACCGTCCCGGCCAGGAGGGTGATATCGCATTTGAAAAATGGAGGTGAGCGTGGGTCCAGGCTATGCGAGACTAATGAGCCTGTATAACTTCCTTTACTCTAAGTTCCTGCAAAATTATGTATGCATTTGTGAGTGAGGGCAGCGTACTTTTTGCCTCCTCCCTGCAAGCATCCTGGCTACCCTTCCCATCATTGTGTGTTTGCATGTTGCCAATGACAGTGAACATGTATACGCCTTCACCTTTACTATACATGGCACCTGCAGGGAGACAGTCACACACACTGAGGCTTGTGAAATTACCCAGAAATCTGGTCACATGTGGTAGTTTTTCAATATGCTACATCAACAGAAGCGTGCATATTAGCCGGTCCAGTAGATCTGTGGCTGTTCTCACAGGATATCACTTACTGATGTTGACCTCTGCTACCAGGTGCAGTGGCTGTGTTAACTGCAATACATACAGCATTAGTGTGTGTAGCTAACGACATACATACACACATACATGCACCATCACATGATGCTGCAGAATCAATTAGTGTCTAGCCCTGGATGGTGAGAACACACACTATCTGTGGTGAGAAAGGACAGGAATGTTTACACGTAATGTGCGTACATACATATATACAGTACATACTATATATATGTCTAGTATGCATTGTGGATGTAAGCTTGGAAGCCAATGCTGTCCCTAATAGATAGTGCACCTGCAAGTATGCTGACCTGCTGTGATGTTCCATGGTAACTGCACATCCTGCTAAATGTACATAGAGTGTGGTTAGCCTAAAATAACTATGCGAGGGTGGGAGAATTATCAATTAGATAGGTACATACATATGTTCAGTATTGTTATACATTCCGAAAATTGATTTCATTAAAATTTATTCATTAGTGTTCTAGTGTGCAATGGTCACAGCCTTTGAGGCTGGCAGCTTTTGTGTGTGTGTGGTTGTGTCCTGTGTGTGTGACAGACAGGTAGACTCTTTGTCAAGATAGGTTCCACCCAGCCTACTTTGAAAAGAAAAAAAAGAAGCACCCTAACTCAGTGTTCTCGCCAGCCCTTTTAAGCAGGGTGGGCCACCCTTCTTAAATTTTGGCTTGAACCATTTTTTTATCAGTACAGTGAAACAGTGTTAGACGCACGCTCTTTAGGGCAGGTTAGGTAAGCTTGTTTAAACAGGGGAAGCCTTTAGCCAGCAGTTACTATTCTAGACACCCTGTAGCAACAGTACAATACAAAGAAGAAGGACACAAAACTAGGAAGAAAAATGAAATGTAGTTAATGTGTGTGTGTATATACGTATGTATGTATGTACATACATACTCAAGGAATTCCAGGTGCTCATTGTTCACTCCCCCTGTGCCCATCGCTGCCTATGCTATGATGCTCGCCCACATCAGTACCTGGTGGTAGCTAGGGTGTGTTTGAACTGGTAGGAAGTACGTACGTACTTACAAAGTTGTGCCATCATAAGCTGCCTCATTGCAGAAGTGTGTACGTATGTACGTACATACCGTTCATCCCTTCAGCCTATCCCCATTTGTCTGAACTCAACAGTGAAGGTCCTACAGTGCATGCTCACTACGTAGTGGGAAACAGTTCTGCCTGGTTTCTGCTGCTGCATGGAAAACATGGTTTGTCTAGCTGATCTGGCAGATTCTCTATAAGGACACAATTAGCACCACCATTAACTGTCCTGTTTATGGAGGTGTCCTTATTTCAGAGGTTTTTGAATTTATATGTATACATATCAATGCAAGGGATGTCAAATGGGGCTGAGTAATTGTGTCCTGTTAAAGGAGGTGGCTGCATTTCAGAGGTGTCCTTCAATAGAGGTTTATATCCTATTGTCCTCTGTAACTTAGTACATATGCAGTGGTGGTGTGTTGCGCAATCGTCACTTTCCCCCATACATAATATCTCTCCGCTCCAGAACATCAAGCAGGATCTCACGGTGTCAAAAATCCAGGACCTCATCATCGAGATGACCAGCCTGCTTGTGGCAAGGGGAGCCAAGCTGAGAACAATGGACAAGAAGGGACGGACACCCATCGATGTAGCCAGAGAAAACAAGTTTTCTGATCTAGTGGAAATCATGGAGAGGTTGAGAGGTGTGTATTTGTTTGCAAAGGGCATGCTAAATCACAGTGTGTGTGTGTGTGTGTGTGTACACTCATACATACACACGCACGCGCGCGCTCGCACATACACACACAACACACTGTATTCGTATCGTAAATCATTTGTACTGGCTGAGGGTGGTCTGACCAGTTCAGTCTACCTTTGTCCACACAGTGAAAGTAACGCATACTTTTGTGGTTTTCACTACTGAAAGCTACACAAGGTACACATGATGTTCTGTGCCTGCAAACAGAGATGCACACATGTTGTGTGTGTGAGACAGTGTTTTCCCATCCCAGACCAATGTTTGGTGTGCCAACATGGCAGTTGACTCTCACACAGAATGGAAGTGGTGTGTATATGTGTACATACAGTACACAAGACCTGAGCACACACAAGGTTTCACCATTCATGCTAAACAGTGAAACATCAGGTGTACCTCAGAAACTCTAAAATTCCCTAAGCTGACCCTAATATTTTCTTTGGTGGATAGTCCCCATAGGGATATTTGAAACAGAGCTGTATTTAGAATGCTAGCCTTATGTATTGTAAAGGAGAACATCCTAACATACGCACCTGTTCTCACTGTATATACATGTATGCGTACATACGTAGGTATATTAATACATACATGAGCACCACTCCCTGTCCACAACTTCCTTTCTGTATGTGCTTATAATAATAATAATGTGCCCAGCCAATGAATATTGTTAATCTATGAATACCATTATTGTCTACCTTCCCTTCAGTTGATCAGGAAGAACAGGAGAGACTTCTGGAACACAGGAAGTGCCTGGAAGGTGTGTGTGTGTGCGTGTGTGCGTGTGTGTGTGTGTGTGTGTGTGTGTGTGTGTGTGTGTGTGTGTGTGTGTGTACATGTGTGTACATATGCATGTGCATGTGTGTGCGCGCGCGCGCGTGTGTGTGTGTGTGTGTATGTATGTTTGTATGTATATGCTATATATTTGTGTTTGTGTATTATGTATATGGCTGTAGTGGTGTGTGTGTGTGTGTGTGTGTGTGTGTGTGTGTGTGTGTGTGTGTGTGTGTGTGTGTATGTGTAGGGGGGGCAGATGTACATATGTATCTCCAGATCTGTTTGCAGTGTCACTATGCATGTCTCTCCTCTTGCTACAGCTCTTCAAGCAGCATGTCTCAGTGGGAATGTGAAGGCAGTGGAAGAGATGTTGGATAAGATACCTTCAGTTATTGATGAATGTCTGCCGAACGATGATCCTCTCATTGTGGCGTGAGTGTGTGTGTGTGTGTGTGTGTGTGTGTGTGTGTGTGTGTGTGTGTGTGTGTGTGTGTGAGTGTGTGTGTATACATGTACATGGCGACTTCATGTATCTATGTGCAGGTAGACATGTAGCTCTGTTAATTTTCCCAACCACTGTTTGTGGGCATGTGTGAATACCTAAGCTCTTTCAGCATCCATAAGTCTGCCCACACTGTGCTGAAACAATGCTGACAATGTTGCTTTGTAAGTGTCCTTTGAGTCGCAAAGGGCAAATTCTCCAATATTATTATTATTGTGGGCACGCATAGTGTTTGTTTTGCTTGTTTGGTTAGCACCTCCATTTCTGGGTGTGGTCGTGTGGGAGGGGAGCTGGTTTGGTACCAGGAGAGCCTAGCTGTCACCATTGCTGTCCCTGGCAACAGTGGACCTTGTGCAGAATGGTCACACTTCTTGCTAACACCTGTTCATGCTCGTATATGAGCCATTGCTGACTTGCACAGAGGGAACTTATAAAAGGTTTTGTAGCTCAGTAGGTCTATGAAGTTTGAAGTCTACGTACTTGTTCAGGAGCAGTAGTAGAAGTTGTGTATAATAGGCCCACGGAGTGTATATTAGGCCCACGGAGTGTATATTGGGCCCACGGAGTGTATATTAGGCCCACAGAGTGTGTATTAGGCCCACGAGTGCATATTAGGCCCACGGAGTGTATATTAGGCCCACGGAGTGTGTATTAGGCCTGCAGAGTGCATTTTTTCAATATTTTGTGGATTGCATACTAGTACAGTTGAATAATTTCTCTTGTGACGGGCAAATGGGAACTGTGCATAGTCAACTTGTTGACTTTTTGTACCTTGTACTACATAAATTGAGGTGATATGTGTACCAGTATACCTGTGCTAGTGTGTGTGTGTGTGTGTGTGTGTGTGTGTGTGTGTGTGTGTGTGTGTGTGTGTGTGTGTGTATTTACGTACATATGTGTTTTTTTGTGTGTGTGTGTGTATTTACGTACATATGTGTTTTTGTGTGTGTGTGTGTGTGTATGTGTGTGTGCTTGTGCATTAGTGTGTGTGTGTGTGTGTGTGTGTGTGTGTGTGTGTGTGTGTGTGTGTGTGTGTGTGTGTGTGCATATGTACGTATGTTCCTTAGCTGCTTATCACATACATACATGTTTAATTATTCCTCTGTGCAGAGCTGCCAGAAGTGGTCAGGTTGACTTGGTCCACTTTCTTGTTGATCAACATGCGACCTTGCTGATAAACCCAGTCACCAAGGAAACAGCCCTACATGTCGCCGTCAAGGCGGGAAATAAGACAATGGTTGCAGAGTTCCTAAAGACTGTCCCTCGGCTTCTGCTGTGCGATGACACCGAAGAAGCCACCTCCTTACACATTGCCGCTGCAGAGGGGCACAATGAAATTGCGGCCATTTTTCTTGAACTGGTCGAACAGAATCAGACCTATGCAGCGTCTCTCACAGTTCGAGGCATGTCAGCTAATTCTGTACCCGATACAGACAGACCTGTTGGTACAACTGGTAAGGGTGACACAGTGCTGGGTAGCAGTGCAGAGGAGGAGGAGGACAGCCTGGATATTGAGACTGCCAGCCGAAGCATAGATCCCTTTCTACAGGCAACGAGGGACCAAGTCACGCCGCTTCATCTTGCCATTGACAAGGGGCACTTGAAGATTGTGAAGTTGTACTGCGATTTCGTCAACCGTCTAATCGAAGTGCAGCCCGATTGCGTGAATGCACTACTCGAGAAGCTCCAGCTCCCGAATAAGCGAGGGTTTAACCCTTTTCACCGCGCTGCATTCACTGGGAATATCAAAGCTATGGAGCTCCTGCTCGGCATGGGTGTAAACATTAATGCGTTTGTCAAACCACTGCACATGGGAAGCGACCCCAAGTACACAGCCCTAGGGATTGCTGGTGTGGAAGGACAATACGAGGTTGTTGAATTTCTACTCAATCATGGAGCCAAAGACCCCGAAAATAAAGCCCTTCGTCGCACCCTGCGAGTTGGAGAGTCCCCACAGTTGAAGTGTGCTGGCCTCATGCTGTGGCACAACGAATATGCCAGTATCCTTCCAGCTCACAAAGACCCGGAGGTCCCCATCTATCAAGGAAGGAAGCCCGACATTTCAGTGATGCTGGCATGGGGACAGCGTGAACTGAAACAGTTATGTACCTCCTGGTTGAGTCTCCACTCCCCGCAGAGGATTCAAGAGGGCAAGTTGGCCAGCATCACAAGCATTGAGCTCACGTCCAACTTCCTCACCGAGCTCCCCATCGACCTGTTTAAACTCCCCTACCTCACTCGTCTTGACGTGAGCAAGAACAAGATTGCCTTTTTGCCCACACAAGGAGAGCTGGGATGGGAGTGCAGAGGTCTCTTCGAGCTCAAAGTCAGCTACAATGAAATTCGTAGTCTTCCAGAGGGTATTTTTGAAATGCCCAATCTGACAGATGTGGACGCCTCACACAACAACATTGCTTCACTCCCTGTTGCAATGTGGCATGCACCGAAGCTGAAGACATTCAAGCTGAACCACAACCGAATTGTGCAGCTCCCCTTTCCGAACCCACTGGAAAGCTTTGCCACTGGCACGGGACGTATGACCATGTCAAGCACGTCAGATAACCAGTCGGACGACAGCCCAACCACTCCCAAGCGGGCAACTTTAAGTTTTGGTGATTCGCTGAGCCGCTCCTATTTCAAGAAACCGCAGAGGCACACACGTAAGAAAGTGGACTTAGTCCAGTCAAAGGAAGGCTTCAACAAACGTTACGGGTTCTTGAATAGCAGTGAGGGGATCGAGACAGAGGAACGCATTGCAGAGGCTGAGCTGATCAGCCCGTTGGACGACCCTGGGTCTGTGTCATGCCTGGAGACACTTTCCTTACAGAATAATCAGCTGACGATGGTGCCCCGGGGAATCTGCTGTCTTGCTCCCAAGTTGCACAGGCTGACTATCTCACACAACCAGATTTCAAGTTTGGGTCACATCAACGATTTCCCCATCGATCTTGACACACTGGATGCACAGCATAATGAAATCGAAGAAGGAATTCTACCGTCATTGGCCTCACATGAGAAGTGGTACATGAATGTCAGTGGACTTCCGGTGTCCTTTTGCCCTCGTTTGTACCTCTTGGAAGGAGACAAGGCTCCCCTGTTTTTGAATCGCGCTTGCTGTGGTCATCGTAATCACCGTCAGCTTCGTAAGTTGTCCAGCTACCGTTTGAGCCACAACAAACTCGAGAGCGTTGAGCTGTTCACTGAATCATCTCGCAGGCCCCATTCCCTTTCAGACCCTGCATCAGAGGGAAGAAGCACCAGAGACACACAGCAAACAGGTAGAAGCAGCAGCGGAGGGAGGAAG
>CAUJGJ010000368.1:47500-60000 GCA_963170055.1 Halisarca cf. caerulea
TGCGTAAACTCCTGGCATTTTGTAGTGTGCAGGGCTAACGTACAGTCCTGTGTGTGTAATGAGGGTCTGCGTAAACTCCTGGCATTTTGTAGTGTGCAGGGCTAACGTACAGTCCTGTGTGTGTAATGAGGGTCTGCGTAAACTCCTGGCATTTTGTAGTGTGCAGGGCTAACGTACAGTCCTGTGTGTGTAATGAGGGTCTGCGTAAACTCCTGGCATTTTGTAGTGTGAAGGGCTAACATACAGTCCTGTGTGTGTAATGAGGATCTGCATAAACTCCTGGCATTTTGTAATGTGAAGGGCTAACATACAGTCCTGTGTGTGTAATGAGGATCTGCGTAAACTCCTGGCATTTTGTAGTGTGGAGTGCACAAGCATTGAACGATTTGAGAGGAGTGGGGATTGTGTGAATTTGGGTTTTGGTGTGATTTAATTGTAATGTCCATGCTTTGTACACACGTACATATGTCCTACAGTTAGACCTGTCTACAGAGACCACTTGAGGGTCATATGTATATGTATGTTTGTATGCACATACTACAGTGAGACCTGTCTACTAAGGCTACTCAAAGGTCATATAGTACGTGCATGTGTGGTTTTTGTAGACAGGTGGTCTTCAGGCAGAGGTGTGTTAGTAACACTGAAGTTCACCGCGGGTCAGCCCACAGTGGTCTTTATAGACAGGTTGTCCTTTTGAATTTAGGTAATGTTTAACATAACACAGATTTCAATGTATGTTTTTAGCAAGTGCTTCTGCTTTCCCTCTCAGAGAGGCTGTCAAGAATGTCATTGAAGACAAGAGAGAACTTGATCAAGCTGTTAGCTTTCTGCACGAGAATGGTGTGTGTGTGTGTGTGTGTGTGTTGTGTATGTGTGTATCTTTGTGCCTTTTAATATGTGTACAGTCAGGCCTGGGTTATCCAGACTTGAGTTATCCAGAAACCTGATTTATCCGACCATCAATTCAGCAACACTGACTATCTCTATGTACACAAATCTGCCTCACTTATCCAACAACCTCTGTTATCCGACAAGTATTTTGGCTACAAACTGTGTCGGATAACCCAGGCATGACTGTACATACGTATGTACGTACGTATGTACATACGTACTATACACAATGTGGTGTGTACCTACAGTATAGAATGTACTGTTGAAGCTTATGCAATATGTACATACCATTGCAGGTAGTATTATAATATATGTAATGTTACTTCCTGTGCCTGTATTTCTGTTTCCTGTGCCTGTATTGCTGCTTCCAGTGCCTGTATTGTTGCTTCCTTTGCCTGTATTGCTGTTTCCTGTGCCTGTATTGTTGCTTCCTTTGCCTGTATTGCTGCTTCCTGTGCCTGTATTGCTGCTTCCCATGCCTATATTGCTGCTTCCTGTGCCTGTATTGTTGCTTCCTGTACCTGTATTGCTGCTTCCTGTGTGACAAATCACCCGTGTTCCCTTGTGTACAGGTATCCTCCTCCACTACGACACTCCTGCTCTGAGTCAGCTGTACTTTGTCAACCCGCAGTGGCTCTGCGACATGCTGGCACACGTCATCACAGTCCCCGAGGTCAATGGGTGGATTGGAGCCAAATCAGGTACGTACATACATTGTTATTGGCATTGTCATTATTACGGTTATGTATGTATACCTTGGGCTGGTATGAATGGGGGACCACATCACAAAGAAAGAAAAACAAGCACATACATATGTAGTTTGAATAATTTGAGTTAAAACTTAGAGGGGTGCCATCCCACATGTTCGAATCACTTGAAAAGCGTTGAAGGATAATGCTACAGCTGGGCATTCATTGAACACAAATAAAAACAGCAGCAGCAGCCCCTAATAACTATTGGTTATGCATACATACAAAGTCATGACATTGTGTGGCAAAACTTACAGATGTGCGCACGTAGGAATGTACATACATGTGCCAGAGTGTTCTGTAATTATGTAACTACACCTTAAATTTGTCCATTCTGATTATGCATTCCATCATGTTTTGTGTTCTTGTCCCACAGGACTCAATTCTGGTATTTTGAAGAAGTCGTCCCTCCAGCAGGTGTTCAAAGGTCAGGTGTTCCCCATTCAGTTCCAAAAGGAGTACATTGAGCTACTCAACAGGTTCGAAGTTGCCATTCAAGTTGACTCCAACCACCTCCTTGTGCCGTCTGCACTCTCGGCCAAGCCCAACTACACCATATCCTACCAATCTACCGTGTTCCCTCGTCCCTCGCTGCAGCAGATACTGGATTCGTTACCCACTTCTGAAGAAGCTGATTCACTGACCTACCCACACTTTACGAAGCTTCTTCTAAGGCGATTCTACTTCATGCCTCATCTTCCTAGTGGCTTCTGGCCACGTTTGACCAGTCGGTTCCTCACCGACAATGCCTTCTATGTGATCGTTCTGGGCAGCTTGGGGTATGACAAGAGCGACATCGAGCAAATGATAAAGAACAAGAGTAAGAGTATATCCACTGATCTCTCCTGGACCTACTGGAAGACAGGGATCGAGTTGTGGTGTCAGAACACAAGTATACTGAGAGTGACGGAAATTCTTCACGAGGGAGCCCTCAAGCACTGCATTGCCACACCCTCTCCTCTCATCGGCACTGGCACAGAAGCCATCGATCCCGCTAAGGACAGTGCTTATCTGCTCTTCGACCTGGAGGGCCAGTATCACCCAGTGGATCTCTCAGGGGCTCCCAAAGGACTGGAGATCATTGTAAGCGACTGTGTGTCACGGAAGATTCTGGAAGGAGCTATTCAGCAAGAGAAAGAGTCAGGCCTCACATCGTCTGGTGGTGGTGGACGACGTAGAGTTTCATCTTCTTCATCTACACCGTCGTTTGAGAATTGTAACCCAGTGGAAGATGGGTGGATGGGAGCTCAGCTTCTTGCCTATGTTGTTGAAGTGCTGGACCTCCTACTGGAGGACTGGTTCCCTGGGATCGGCTCCCGCGACAAGACCGTTAACCGCTACAACATCCCCTACATCAACCGCATTGTGCCCTGTCCGTTCTGCGTCAACCATGCATCGTACAACGCCCTACTCAAGGAGTTGGAGGGAAGCAGTACCAGTCAAAGCTTATTGTCTTCACACAAGGAGCCTCAACGGACAGCAAAGAAGAAATCCAAGCATCTGAGGCCTCTGTTTAAGAGAGCAAAACGACCGCTGTTTAAGGAGGATATGTCTGAGAAACAACCTGAAAGTCTTGTGCTGATGGAAGAGCAGGATTCGTCTGACTCGAGTTATCTCCTCCGTGAGCCAAGTGTGGAAGGCCAATTGTCCGGGAGCTACGACAGCGGAAACGAGAACACCACCTCGGATGTTCCCATGACCACGGAAGACATCATGGTAGCCAAAGCCAAAGAGGGCAGCTTTCAATCGGTGAACCGTTTTGGCTTCATGGTTGACTACATCATAGCAGCAGCTCGCACCAGTACCACCTTGGAGTGTCCCATGCACAAGGAGTATAAGCTGGAGATAAGAGATGTGGCACCAGATTTGGTGAGTTTGTATGTACGTACGTACATGTGTGTACATATTTGTGTCATGTTGCAGGGGCGAAAGTTGGGTGGATCAAAGAGTACCGCCGGCTTACATCCGCAATGTAACTCTGCTACTCTGATGTAGCCCGGGTCAAGGGTCTTGTTAATCTCTTACCAGCCAAAACCCATTCATGCCTCATTAATTAGTAGTTGTCAATTGTCACATTTTGTAGTGTTCTGCTTCACCGTGACACATAATAGTTGTATCATATCATTTCATTGCTTACTCGATACACATGCATACATATGGGATCACACTTGCTTCATGCCTATTCGTTACAGGTCTTTGCAGACTTCCAGAAACATCAGTTGGATGAGACTCAGTTGATGTTTGGGAGTTTTGTTGGAAATGGAAGCTTCGGTGACATTTACCAGTGCCTTTTGCTGGAGCTTCTGTGAGTGGTTGTACAGTATGTGAGTGATGTTAGTGTGGTGGAGTGTGTATGTGTGTGTGTGTGTGTGTGTGCGTGCGTGCGTGCGTGCGTGCGTGCGTGTGTGTGTGTGTGTGTGTGTGTGTGTGTGTGTGCTTGCATGTGTGCATGTGTGCATGTGTGCATGTGTGCTGCATGTGTATGCATTATTACTGTAGTAGTAATAGTAGTCATTCAAAACCCTAGTCTTGTTCCCAGCCCCACTTCCGCCCGCCATTTTTTCGGGCAGAGAAGATGGCAGACAGAAGTGGGGCTGGGCACAAGACTGTCAAAACTCAGAGTGTCAGCATCATTCTTGGTTGCCATTTTTGTGTACAACACATTAATATGTTATCATGCTCATAATGTACGGTATAAATTGTGTAAACTTAAACTGTAAATATCCTTAAAATTGCATCTATAAAAGTTTGGTACAGTGAAGGTTTTGGCCCATATGGTAGTGAGAGTGCGTGGGCGAGTGACATTGTAAGGAAATGTGTCCTGGAACTGCAGTACGTAGTCAGAAGTCGAAGGACCAGAACTGTGGGAAAAAGGGGGATGGGTGGGGTCAGGATTCTTGGAAAGAGGTGTGCTAGCATTATGTTAATCCTCCTATCTCTTCTTGTAGGACATTCAAGGGTTCTCTGTTGCCATTAAGATCTGCACAAATGAGAGTCCTCGCAGGAAATCCATGCAGAAGGACAGGGTGCTCCACGAGGACCCCATGGACAGTGCCGTGAAGACGTACAGCGAAGTCCGAGCCGAAGCATCCCTTCTGAGGGAACTGGTGCATCCACATTTGATTGGGTTTCTTGGCCTCTGTCTGAAGCCCATGTGCATCGCCTTGGAGTGGGCCCCGAAGAAGAGTCTCAAGAGTATTCTTAACAACTACAAGAAATGTCGGGCCCAGCTCAGCCCACGTGCACTCCAGGAGACAGCCAGACAGGTACGCTGCACAGCCCTGTTCTGTGAAGTATTCCAATTTGGAACTGATTCGCACACAAATCCATATACAGTGTTCTCGTACATACACATGTACGTACAGTGTTCTCTGCTTACGTACGCATGTACAGTGTTTTCACGTGTACGCATGTACAGTGTTCTCACATGTACGCATGTACAGTGTTCTCACGCATGTACAATGAGCCCCTCTTAGTTACATACTGATTGTCAGGATATTCAGGATTTAAGGAACGTAGCTTCTATTCACCACCTTGTAACCATGACATTACCATATTTGCAGATTGGCAAATATTCTGGATACGGGAATATTTTCTCCTGGCTCAGACTACGTGCATGAGTTGCATGGGGCTCATTGCATGGACAGTCAAACCTCGGTATAACGAACCCCCTCTAGACCACTGAAAAGGTTCACTACATCAGGGTGTTCACTACATCAGGGTGTTCACTACATCAGGGTGTTCACTACATCAGGGTGTTCACTACATCAGGGTGTTCACTACATCAGGGTGTTCACTACATCAGGGTGTTCACTACATCAGGGTGTTCACTACATCAGGGTGTTCACTACATCAGGGTGTTCACTACATCAGGGTGTTCACTACATCAGGGTGTTCACTACATCAGGGTGTTCACTACATCAGGGTGTTCACTATATCAGGGTGTTCACTACATCAGGGTGTTCACTACATCAGGGTGTTCACTATATCAGGGTGTTCACTACATCAGGGTGTTCACTACATCAGGGTCCATTTACATAGAGTAAATAGGTGTACATTCTAAGGTCTATGTTTGTTATATCAGGGAGTTCATTGTATCCTGGGTTCATTACAGAGAGGTTCGACTGTATGTATGTACGTATATAGTTGTATATGTACATTTCGTGATCATTGTGTTTATTGCCCTTGTTTACACTTTATACGTAGATTGCTGATGGCTTGGCTTACCTTCACTCCAAAGACACAACGCACTTTGACATGAAGGCCGACAATGTCCTTGTGTTCAAGTTTCCCTCAGCGCAGTATAGCTTGGAGAAGACAACACCTGGAGCTGTCAGCTTGACCCAACCAGCATCTTTCCACTCGCCGTACCGACAGCAGCAACACTACGACGACAACCCTGAGGAAATTCTGGTCAAAATTACAGATTTCGGTATCAGTCGGCAGTCCAGTCTGGGGTACTATAAGGGGCAGAGAGGAACGTCCGGATTCATGGCTCCTGAGATCCTCAAGTATTCCGGCAAAGAAGCAGTTCATTCAAAAGTTGACATCTACTCCTACGCCATGGTGATGTACGAGATGGTGTCCCACTACTGCCCCTTCGAGCAAGAAGGGTTGCATCAACAGCAGATCGACAAGCTGACCATCGACAAGAAGAGACCCACGCTTAGCAGCAAAGTGTGTGTGTGTGTGCGTGTGTGTGTGTGTGTGTGTGTGTGTGTGTGTGTATGTGTGTGTGTACATCTATGTGCGTATAATGCATGCGTGCTTGTTGGTGGCTGTGCTATATGCCCACTGCTATTGAAGTTGGTGTTTAAGTCCTTCTCATTCTGTTTCTTCTAACGCACTCTCTTCATCATCTTCATCTCCCTCCTTCAACTACAGGAACTCAACAATCCTGTTCTCTTCCTAGAGCTGATGAGGTGGTGTTGGCACGACAAGTATGTGTGCAGGCCAACAGCTGAGACAGTTCGAGACCTACTGAGCCAAACGGCCATTCCCAGCCTCATGGAAGTCATTGAATTGGGCTCTCTCAAGGCGATCACCTGCGCCTGTGTGTCGTCCATCCTGATCAACCCTCACCAAGACACACCGGAAAATGTTGACATGACATTTGTTTTCTCGGGTGAGTTTGAGGAGAACCAGGAACAGCAATTTCTGGAGGCCACAGGTACCCTTCCTCCCGGCCCTCCTGTGCTGAAGCACAGCAATGTTGTCTTCGGCGACATGTACCAGGAACTTTGGTTGGCCTCTCACAACCCAGAGAAAGACCCAGCAACTGAACTTCACATTGTCTCCTTCCAAGGAAGAACAAAGCACTATGTACAGGTGTGTGTGTGTGTGTGTGTGTGTGTGTGTGTGTGTGTGTGTGTGTGTGTGTGTGTGTCTGTGTGTGTGTGTGTGTGTGTGTGTGTGTGTCTGTGTCTGTGTGTGTGTGTGTGTGTGTGTGTGTGTGTGTGTGTGTGTGTGTGTACACCAGCTATAGGTTAGTGTAGATGTAGAGTTAGGTACTCCAATTACTGTCACCATTTTTTTACCTTTGTGCAGTCCCTGCGACTGTGTCGAGCTCCCGTGTCTGCCATGAGTGCCGTAAGTGGAGGTGTATCTAAGTTGTCCCATGTGTGGGTGGGCACCACTCACGGAGAGCTCTACGTCTTTGAGGCTGTCTCACGGACCCTCATCTTTGACCGTCATCTTGCCCTCCGAGCTGACACACAAGGCATTGTCTCCATCATACATGTACCAGACCTCAGCGCACACGCTGTGATCATCATCAGAAAAGACGGCCATATTCTTCTCTTTGATGACGAGATCTCTGAACACCAACTTCCAGATGACGGTGAATTTGACCATTGTCATCTCACAACTCTACTACCAGTGAAGGCTGTCACAAAGACCAGGAACACACTGCGTGTACACTGTGCCATGATCAGACGTACACAGAGCTCCAAATACGAGATCATGTGTGGCTGCGATGGGGGCTCAGTGCAGCTCTTCAACTTCAGCTATGGGAGGATCGAGTACGCTACAACCATCTCCTATGGAAGCTTCCTTCAGCCCCAGAAGAGCCGTTTTGAGGATGTCTACGTCAGCCATCTTGTGGGAGGCAAGGAAAATGGCCGAGACACATTCTGGGCTCTTGTTAAACCAGAGGGTATTCTGATGTGCTGGGATGGAGCTGGAAAGCAGCCTGTTAGACAACTGAGGTGTAAGAGTTTCACCAATTATCAAGGTATGTTTCTGTGCTGGTGTGTGTGTGTGTGTGTGTGTGTGTGTTGGTTTGTGTTGTCACTGATGTTTATATGTTGTATACTATTATTTCGCTTACATATTGAACATGCAGTACACATGTCTCCTTGCAGTTGAATCAATACAGATAGTCAATACAAAAATCTACCTAGCAACTGTTGCCGGTAGAGTGATATCGGTGGATGTCAGTTCACGTGATCATGAGGAACTCCAAGGCCACTATGGCTCCATCGACGTCATTGTACCACTTGGCACTAGATCGTTGCCACGGCAATGGCTACCAAGCATCATAGGTCGTATTAGTGCCAAGGACAAAATTCGAAGTGAACTCTCAAACGAAAATGTGACAAAAATGGAGGAAAATATCATTGGTGAACAAAAGGATGTAGTGGTCTCCGTTGGGAAGGGATTTTATGGGCTAGGAAAGGGAAACCCCTTAACATCCACAGACGAACAGAAAGAATCATTTTTACTAATGTGGACTTGAGCTAGTCTGAACACGCAATGCACCTGCTGTACTCTCCGTATGAAATTAATGCTTTGTATATTATTTATTTATATTAACACAGTAACTGTTATATTTTCATGTTGATTTGATAACATATTATTGCATGTTGTATGTATGTTGTATATGTCTTGTCAGAATTATAACATTCTCTTTATATATACATAATATAGTGATTGTACAATATATTGTGCATATATGTGTTGTGCACGCACACATGCATGGATGCATGCATGTACGTATACATACACGTATACATACACGCATGCATGCACACACACGCACACACGTACACATACACACATACACACATTTGTGCAGGACTATACCTAGGTCTATATATGAGCTATTAATTCTTCTGAAAAGTTATACATCATAAATAAAAATGTAGTTTAGGACACTGTAATTCTCTGTAAAATTAACCGAAATTTGGCCATTGTATTTATAGTCAGACACACACGTACACACACACACACACACGCACGCACACATGTATGCACACACACGCACACATGGTCTATATATACCTAGGTCTATATGCAAGCTATTAATTCTTCTGAAAAGTTATACATCATAAATAAAAATGTAGTTTTGGACACTGTAATTCTCTGTAAAATTAACCGAAATTTGGCCATTGTATTTATAGTCAATTAACAAGAAGAAATGCAACTTACAGGCCAATACTGTAGTCAATTCATGATCACAAGTACATTGAACCCCTCTATTCCGGACACATGGGACCAAAAAGGACTGTCCCGATTATTGAGGTGTCCTCATTTCAGGGTTTGAAGATGTACTATGGCAAAGTACAGTGAATCATTTGGTTCCAGTGGCCTGTGTCCATATTGGAGGAGTGTCTGCAATTCAGGGTCTGGACTAGAGGGGTTCACAGAAATTCCACAGCATGCATTGGTACAGTACATACAGAAACAAGCACATTACCGGCCGGTTGATGTGATAATAATGAGAGGATGACCCACCAATTACAACACCTCTCACATACATTATATTACGTCAAATACTGTGCTTAACAACCAATTGAGTACTAGTAGAGCAAGCACTGTCAGCAGAACTCAGGGTCAGCCATTTGTCCTAGCAAGGGTCAAAAGCTATTTCTACCACTGTACACATCATGAGACTCATCCATTATGAATTCCTTAGGGATTCAATTCAATTACCTAACTCTTAACTTTCATCTGTTCATTTCAGCAGGTTCAGACATTGTAAATCAGCTATAAGAAGCACAGTATTTACAAGATTACTTGTAAAAAATACAAAAATAAAGAAAGACTGTGTAAAAACAAATTAAGGCCATTTGATGGCAATTGGTTCAAATTTCTTTTTGCTGGGCTGAGAGTCCTACAGTAAACATAATTGAAGGTTGCATTAGGAAGGGTCGGTAGTGTGTGTGTGTGTGTGTGTGTGTGTGTGTGTGTGTGTGTGTGTGTGTGTGTGTGTGTGTGTGTGTACATGTGTGTGTGTGTGTGTGTGTGTGTGTGTGTGTGTGTGTGTGTGTGTGTGTGTGTGTGTGTGTGGTTTGTGTGTGTGTGTGTGAATGAAAATGTACTTTTGGAAACACGACATCACACGCACAACTGCACATATGAAGAGAGATACAACCATGATGGATTACGTAATTCACCTCGAGATCATTCATCTTTGGAGGAGATCTCTTTATTGGAGCACAACTACTGCTAGTAAGCACTTGGTTGTTCATGATCGCTTCATCTTTGCTTCTGGAAGTAAACTCTTCATTCAACGCATGGCCGTTGGTCTTCTTGAACTGGGTAGACGGTTGGTCACTGCTTGGCGGTCTTTTCCTGGACGGTACTGCTGGTGCAGAGCCATCAGAAGTTTGCATGCTACTGGAGTCAAAGTCATTGTAGTGACCTGCTTTTATCCTCTGAGGCTTTGGGAGTACGTGCATTTTGAACAATTGTACTAGCTCCTGCTTTGTTTCAGTTGCTTTTAGCGGGACGCGGTGGAGCTTCAACAACTCAATGAGTCGCGCCTCAGTAAGGGCAACAGGATTGAGCGAAAACAACGAATGAGGGCATAATGTACTGCCCTTCGATGATTTGTAGTTTCCTTGGTCTTTATCACTCACGCATTGCTTGGTGGTGGAATTAGAACTTCGAATAACAAGCTTTCTCACTGTATGATTGTTGGACGCCATGTTAATGTGAAGGCGTGCAACTGCGCATGCGCATTTGTTCCACCTCCACGTGTCTCGATATACAGAACTTTGGAACAAAATGGGGTTTGAGAAGGTAAGCTTACGTATTGCTGTTATTTTGCTCCTTTTCTGGTATCTGGGATATGTGAGACTTGTCGCTGTATTGAATACATTTATGTAGCTAAAAGACTTCTTGCTTAACGTCAGCCTTTCTTCTCTCGTCTAGCAAATACTCATTGATGCTCGAGGGCATCTATTGGGCCGTCTTTCGTCCATAGTAGCAAAGGCTATTTTAGGAGGTAGGTAATTCACGATTTATTATGAAATTCAATGCTAATATACCCTTTCTGTGGACTGTAAGTGTGCATACTTTTGCGTGTTGTGAGAAGATTGGTCCCAATTTTCTGTAATGGTTTTTATACAGAAGTTTGTTGAGCACTTGAATTATGAGGCGACATTTAGTGTTTTTGCGGGTATTTGTGTGTAGGTCAACGTATAGTGGTTGTCCGATGCGAGGAAATAAACATGAGTGGAAGCTTCTACAGGAACAAATGTAAGTGTTTTGTGCTCTGTCTGTGTGTGTGTGTGTGTGTGTGTGTGTGTGTGTTTGTGTGTGTGTGTGTGTGTGTGTGTTCAAGGGCACCCATATGTGTTTGTTCTGTCCACAATGTCTGCCTGTTTGTGTTGCTTGCATTCCCTGTACTCATTTATCTGTTTCCTCTCCTCCTACCTACAGTGAAGTATCTGAAGTTTCTTCGTTTGAGATGCAATGTAAAGCCGTCCCGTGGACCCTTCCACTTCAGAGCTCCGTCCAAGATCTTCTACAGAACAGTTCGAGGAATGGTACCTCATAAGACAAAGAGAGGATCCGAGGCACTGAAGAGGCTAAAGGTCTTCGAAGGCATGCCCCCTCCTTACGATAGAGTGAGTTTTGCTTGTGTGTGTGTGTGTGTGTGTGTGTGTGTGTGTGTGTGTGTGTGTGTGTGCTTTCTATGGGAATCATATGAGACTTCATGTGCACATAGTGTATGCATGCTTTTTGTAATTGCTCATACTTGTGTGTGCTGGTGACCACTTTTATTGCATATGATCTTTTTGCTCTCTGTCTGTAGCAAAAGCGTATGGTTGTGCCTGGAGCCCTCCGAGTCCTGAAGCTGCGTCCAGGAAGAAAGGTATGTATATTCACTAGGGCAAAACCTCTCTCATCCGACACTCAAATGAGACTTGAAACAAGTGACGCAGTGACTCTTAGTATGGTAACTGTACCTCATAAAACGGTCGGATTAGGGAGGTTAACTGAATGTGGATACTGAGAGAACTTTCATGTACTTTTGCTATACTTTTGTCTTGCAGTTTTGTGTCCTTGGGAGATTGTCACATGAAGTTGGATGGAAGTACAGGGTAAGTGTGTGTGTGTGTGTGTGTGTGTGTGTGCATATGTGTGTGTGTGTGTGTGTGCGCGTATGTGCGTGTGTGCGTATGTGCGTGTGTGTGTGTGGGGGGGGGGGGGGCACGTGTATCTGTGTGTGACTGTGTGTTTCAGGAGATGAGTTGTTATTTGTCATACGAGGTCTAGAGTCACAGTCCAGCTTCTGCTCCATGTTGTGACGCGTGCTAATCCCTCGTGACAGCAAATATCTGTGCCACTATTCACTGGATTGTTGCCTCTGGGCTCTCCAGTCACCAGCGCACATACATTGCTCTCAGGAACAGAGAAGCGTTTCCGCACACGGGCATTATGGTGTTGTTTAGGGATTTGCAAGCATTTTTGTACAGTTACGTACCTACCACATCTCCCTCACCTGCCTTGTATTTTGCTGTTTGTGTGTTGTGTTCTCATTGTGACCCCACACGGCAATGTTATCTACTCTACCCCCTGTCACCAGGATATTGTTGAGACGTTAGAGAAGAAGAGAAAGGCACGATCTGA
>CAUJGJ010000368.1:67500-72500 GCA_963170055.1 Halisarca cf. caerulea
CTGTGGTCAAGTTACTTAACCATCCTTGCTACTGCCAAACTCTCCCCTTCATGGAGACAATACAGACGAGAAATAATGGAATTAGCTTGTGGTTGACACTGCTTTCGGCCTGACTGTTCTGAATTACCAGCTGTTCCAAATTACCCCCCCCCCCCCCCCCCCCCCCCCCCCCCCAGCTACAATAATAAATTATTATAGGAAAACGTAATGTGAACTATCTGTTGTATTACACCCTCAATTGATGAATCATGGATATAATTATGATGGTAATAGTCACTATTTAAAACATATAAGATGCCGGAATCAGTTTTATTTACTAAGAGTTTCTGAACAAGAATACTGTGTGATTTATTTGGGCCCAGTGTATATAAATGTGTGTGTATGTGTGTGTGTCTGCATGTGTCTAGTGCATGTGTGTGTGTGTGTGTGTGTGTGTGTGTGAGTGAGTGAGTTGGTGTTACATACAGGACACTTGAAAAGGCAGCCTGCATAGCCTATAGGGCTGAAGAGGTATCCCCGCATGCATGTAAAAAAATTATCTTCTTGTGCCCATGGCAATGTTAGTCTGGCGTAGCCGACCCAATCTCGCTCGGCCATTTTTGGGGACTGACGTCACCCGGTGATGTAAGTTCCCGAAAATGGCTGAGCGAGATTGGGTCGGCTATGCCAGACTATGGCAATGTATGCATACAATGCATTACAATGCATGCACCCCCTGCCCTACCCTATGCGCTACCTATACATAGCAACTCCGATTCAATGGCTGAAAGAATCCCTGATAAAGAAATGAAAGCAGAGCAGAAGCTATCTAAGGAAGCTGAACGGATCAGATATGTAGAGAAGGACTTAGAGTGGATTGTGGTGAAGTCTGTAAAAGATATCGACAAAAACCTACCTACCAAAGTGGACCCGAGAAAGGTTTGCTGGATTTGTGCATATTCTCCTAGTTTTCAACTGGAAAAAGAACTTGAAATTCTTGAAATACAAGATAAAAACCAAGAATCCTTTGAACAGGATTCATCACTGAGCGAGGAAGAAGAAGGAGTTGGTGCTGGTTCATCAGATGAAGATGACAAATTATCTACTTTTGAGAAGGAGGGAAGGGAAATTATTGACAAGTACATGTCAGATGTGGTTTCGAAGAAAAAACGAGCATCTGCAGAAGATAAGAAACAGTTTGTATCAAATTTGTATGCGTTGGCAACTAAACATGGCATTGTGAGTGGTAAATGGCTAGTATTTCCTTCCACCAAACATATTGACAGAAAATGGAGGCTCATTGCTAGGGAGACCCTTCGTGATAACCTTGGAAATGCTGCCAAGGTCAGTCCCTGTTCTGAAGAATATAAAAGTGTTATATGTGTTTATTGTGAAGATTTCAATGATAAACCTGCTTGTGAGAAAGTTGTCAGATGTCTTGAAGAGTTGGGGATTCACATAAGTGCTCCTTTCAAAGCTGATGCTATCACTCGTCTTGGCCTTTATCGTGAAGATTTTCAGAAATTGCAGATAATTGGATGTTGGGGGCTGCATTACGACCTCATTGGTTGATCAGCAAGATGGGAGCAAAACGAGAGGAAGGGTTTCACCCGTAACTTGTAGGACTGATGCGTTTACTAAATGAACTTTTGCAAAATTAATGATTTTGCAAAAGTATATAATACTTGTTTAGATTCTTAATCAGACTGCTTTCTTTGATCAGTATAATTTTTTTGTGTGCAAAAATATTAATTTTATTACTCATTGCTGTGAGTCAGTTATTGGAGTAATTAGATATGACGAAATCGAGGGAAAGTTTTGGCTGTTACCAATGCATATACAATCGAGCCTCGTTAGTGAGTACACCTGGGGACCCTCCAAATGGCTACTCACTATCAATAGTACTTGCTAACCATATAGATTAGTGTTATGGGTTATAAGCTGGGGTATCATATCCTTGTACTCCCTAACCAGGTATTACTCATTAACAGTGTTCTTACTAATGCATGAGGTTCTACTGTATGCATCGGGAAGTAACCACGTCATTATTTCACTAATACAAGTACTGTATAATACAGTAAAACCTGTCTATAACGACCATTCAAGGGACCAAGTGATGTATGGTGGTCTCTGTAGACAGGTGGTCCTTATACAGAGGTGCAGTATATAGTATCACGGAGGTGGCCCACGGAGCAGCCTACAGTGGTCACTATAGACAGGTGGTCTTTCTATACAAGTGGTCTTCTAGGCAGGTCATTGTATATGGTGGTCAAATGTTTAATGACCTCCACTATCAATGCAAAGCAAGCACCTCCTGTGAACTTACCGATGTGTTCCCAGTAGGATATTGAGCTTACCAAATTACCACTGGCCAGGTCATAGATCGGGGCTTCCCAAGTTACTCATGCATCCACGTTAGGTGCATTGAGCTGGTGGAAGGCCAGGGTATGCGGTATAATAATTGCATTTAAGCCGTAACCAAGGTAACAGCGGGGTGATGTCATATAAAGCCTACGCTGACCAGGGAAGAATATAAAACCTGCCTTCACCCATAATAATGACGTCACTAAGATTTCCTTAAATTGACTCTACCAGCTGACTTAAAACAACTCTGGGCAGGCTTTCATTTTTTCATCCTACTGTGTCAAACTAAGCGACAGACAACATCCCCCACGTTTACCCAAAAGATGGCGCATTGGGCATGGGCTCATCGAGGACATACCGCATACCCTACATGTGGCCTGATCACATCGACGGACGCCAATGGAGAAAAAACGTGCCCCGACCTCGACCCGGCCATTAAGGTATCTTGCAGGGACACTGTGCTGAATGAAAAATGGGAGACACTGACATGCAATGAAAAATTCTGAGACCTAATGCCACGGTATTAGAAAATACTTGACTAGCAACGAGGTGAGTCGGGATGATCTATGAGTAGCAACGTGTAACACTGAGCAATGCTCTTTTCCGCCCTAATAAGGGATGAAAGAACTGGGGAGGATATATGTATGCCATTATAGGTACTGATCATGCACGGGTAGCTATTGAGCATGATTGTAGTTCCTGGCAGTTCATAAATTAATCGATTGCAATCCAAGACGTCTTTGGCCAACTAGAGTGCACAAACTAAATTGATAAGGGATTGGGAGGGTGGGTGCTTACAATTCGACACGCGAGACTGAGAATGGCAATTCGTCGTTAGGGACGCTGTAACTAGGATTGTACCTTACCCATTCGAGTTCAGCGACAAATTAGATCGTACTGCGAACTTGGCAGACATTATAATATGCATTACGTAATAAGCCGTTGAACTGCATTGTGGGCCGTTGTGGCCATTAACTCCATTTAAACATTGTCTAAATTCCATATAAACTTTGGGCCAGGGGGTGCTATGCGCGTAGTGATTGAATGCATACATCTTTCGATACTCCTTGAAAGGTTGCTGCATCAAACCTTTTTTGCTAAATTTATATTGTTGCATATTGTATATATGATGTCATAGCAGACGTGTGAGGATTTATATAGAATCACAATAACATTAGCATGGTTCTACCCTAGAATTCATGATAATATGTATAGTTATACATAATATTTTGCAATAATCAAATTGATGTCATTTCTCAGCATTATATTGTTGCATTTTCCATTTTAGAGTCAAACTACAGTAAAATCTCTTCAATTAGAACCTTGATTTTCCGGTAGAAAAGTTCTAATTACCCAGAAGTTCTAATTAACCAACCACATATGTACTCCATACATTAGGAATGGTACATTCATCAATGTTTGAATTAAGGCAGATATTCTAGCTATATCATGGTTCTAATTATCGAGATTTCACTGTAATTAGTATTTTTGCATAAGTATTTAGGAGGGCAGTGCTACTGAGCTAAGCAGTGCCCCTCAATTATAGGGGGGGAGGAAATTAACTTCCCCCCCTCACCCCCTGTTCCACTGCCTATATTATTATAAGGTGCTGATAATTATAATTATATCAATAAGCTTACATTATTTATACCCAAATTCCCAAATTGGATTTGTGTGGGTGTGTCCCTTTTAGTTGGTGTGTACTATATACACAAATTCAAGTTGCAGTTGTTTAATTAGTGATATAATTGATTTTTGTTCATTAGTTATGCATTTTTTAATAAACCATTTCAAATTTTTACTATGTCAAGTTTCAAGTATCATGGCATATTTATCTCAGTGGTGCTGCTGTTAACGGTAGTGTTCAAGTTACATCGGCATAATTGACTTGCAGTATATTGGTATAATAGTATGATGCTATAAACTATATACAGTATTGTATTAGCATAATGTACATGCCTTCTGCATGACAAAATTATACAATGAAAGCTGAGGACACGCCATGTGGCATGGCAGGGCCCAAAGTATTATGTAGATGGTTCGGAATTTCATGGGCTCAATGAAAACTGAGCTTGGCTGGTTAAAGCCCAAGACTATTCTCACGTAGCCCGTAGCACATAGCACGTAGCTATGCGAGACTAGCCAAGCCTAGCCACGATAGTAATTGTACCAAGACACAAAGCCCGGGTATATTATATAAGTTACTATATACATGATATCAATTCAAATTTTTGCAGTGAGTAGACAGCATAGTGTGTGTATGATGTATATAGCACGTGAATACATACATTACCATACAGATTACGTAGGTGTGCTACTTTCTCCTCGCCCACGCAGGCCTAGGAGAAGTACGGGGCTAGCGGCTAGACTATAGTGTGCGTTATTATATGCCACGCACTTCGGGGGAATTCTCGTTTTAAGTTTGGCACACGAGAATGGGAACTAGTATCCGGGGGCGCCGGTGGGCCGTACCGTCACCATGTAGGAGGTTGTCCAAGCTGACATAAGCCCCCGACCTCAGCTCGTATCGGTTACCAAGGCGTGGATCTCCTCTCCCAGTGCGAAAGGGACGTCAGTACGTAGTTATTTCTCGTTCCTCGGAGGACGAGGTTCAACTTGAAGGGCGGGAGAAGCACACAACTGGAAAGAGTAGTGAA
>CAUJGJ010000368.1:77500-82500 GCA_963170055.1 Halisarca cf. caerulea
TGAAGTGGTCACAGGGGGATGTGTCAGGCTGCTGTTAGACTGTGGTGCATGTACGGGTGTTGTAGGGTGTCTTGTGTGTGTGTGTGTGTGTGTGTGTGTGTGTGTGTGTGTGTGTGTGTATGTGTGTGTGTGTGTGTGCACGCACTGAAGTAGATTGAAGAGGATTGAACATTTGGGCTTAGGACATACACACACACACACACACACACACACACACACACACACACACACACACACACACACACACACACACACACACACACACAATGCTGCTCCTCTCTCTCATCCCATTCAGCTGTCATATTCCTACAAATTGTGGGAGTCCACTGCCAACTCACTGCTGGACAACCCACATCTGAGTATCTTGAATACAGGACACTTCAGAATTAATGGTAAGTAGTATTTACATATATAATATTACAATATATAATATCAGGCCTTCATAAGCAAGTTTGCAGGTGTGACTTTTCTGTAAAATCTGGAGTTAGAGATCCACTTTAATTCTTCAACCACTTCAGATAGCAGATCAACTGCCTACATGATGTACATAATGGCCTCAGTCAATGCATCGTGTTTATTTGTGAACATTACATGCCAGTTGAACCTCAGTAATCCATCACAGTTATATATTTGAACAAGAGGCTTGTGATGGATTAGTGAGGTTATTGGTCATTGTATGTACGTACATATGTGTAGTATGTTAGCGGTATTCATCAATTTACTTGTTCATCAAACCTTTTGGAGGATTAAAGGGCAATTAAATTTTGTGAAATTACGGAACTTATGAAATTTTATGGAATTACAGAATTGTTTATACATACTATAATATACACGTAGTGTTGCCTTACTTGTGTATTGGGCTGTCTTGTTTATCCAACAATGTGCGGGTCTGTGTTCACTTCGCGATGCAGACAGTCTCCAAAGCCTTTTAACTGCCTGTTTTCCCCCTCTCTTCAGACACGTCTTTCAGCGCTCACCTTTCGTGCAAGGCAGACTCAACTGGGGAAGCTGAAATCTTCATCCTCTGGAGCCTCACATTTCAAGATTCTTCAAAAGAAGTACAGACTATCCCGGTCCGTTTCAATAAGTCGTGTTCAGGTTAGTTTAAATATATACATATATGTTTGTGTGCAATTTTTAGTATTCTGGTATGCTGCCCAAATTTATTGTAGTAAATTCAATATTACTTTTAATAATCAGAGATTCATGCACTGTTTGATACCCATACTTTACATTGTCTGCTTTGTGTATGTATGTACGTACTGTGTGTGTGTGTGTGTGTGTGTGGTGTGTGTGTGTGTGTGTGTGTGTGTGTGTGTGTGTGTGTGTGTGTATTTGCACGTATGTGAGTATGTACATGTATGTACATACATACTGTGTGTGTGTGTTTGTACGTATGTATGTATGTACATGTATGTACATACTATGTGTGTGTGTATGTATGTACATACTGTGTGTGTGTGTGTGTGTGTGTGTGTGTGTGTGTGTGTGTGTGTGTGTGTGTGTGTGTCTTTGCATGTATGTGTGTATGTATGTGTATGTATGTACATACTGTGTGTGTGTATGTGTGTGTGTGTGTGTGTGTGTGTGTGTGCGTGTGTGGGTGTGTGTTTGCACGTATGTGTGTATGTACATGTACGTATGTACATACTGTGTGTGTGTGTGTGTGTGTGTGTGTGTGTACGTACATGTACATGTGTGTACAGTACCATACGTACTTGCAAAACTTGCCATTGTGGATGATGTAAAGATAGACATACATGAACATATCCACCTGTCTAGTTACATGCAGCATGTGCGTCACATGCATCGGCACATGTGTGTGCATGGAAAACACATGAAATTGTGAAGAAATCACTTACGAGCCAATTGCACCGTAAAGTGAAGCCCCTCTAATCTGACACTCAATGGAGCTTGAGAATTGTGTCAGATTTGGAGGTTGTCGGATTACAGAGTGACTCTTACCATACTTTAATATGGCGGATGTACCTCATAGGATGGTTGCATTAGAGAGAATGTCGGATTATAGAGGTGTCGGATTACAGAGGTTTCACTGTAATCACTGAGAAAACAAGATGTTGATGTTTCAACCACCACCTAGACCTTTGACGGCTGTGGTATGTATGTGTGTCCATGTGATGTACACATAGCTACCAAGACTGGTCACAATCTGAATGACGAATGTGGACACCTTCTTCCAGCTGTGCTGGCAATGTATCTGGTATCCAAGAGCGATTACGAATCAAATACCTTTGGCTGCTGTTGGTCGGTTGCCATTCTTCTGTCCAGACAGGAATCTGAATCTCCATCTTCGATAGCTTTCTCCCTGTGTAATGTGAGATCTCTGAAGACACTGTCTGTTTACAGCTCCTCGAGATCTGTCACTCGCCCGTCACATCGGTGTGAGAATTGCTCACCTTCTGTCACACATTCTGACATCGTCTGATGTTACATTAAGTCTTCATTGTCTGTGTAACGGATCCTGTCATAGTACATGTGTGTTATGTAACGTATGTATGTATGTATGTACATACAGTGAACTTGTATGTACATATGGCATTGTATATGCGTACGTACACATGTATGGCACACACCTGGATGCAATAAACTCCCTGATATAACAGCCATAGAACTTAGAATGTACACCTATTTATACTCTATTGTAAATGAACCCTGATGTAGTGAGCACCCTGATGTAGTGAACACCCTGATGTAGTGAGCACCCTGATGTAGTGAACACCCTGATGTAGTGAGCACCCTGATGTAGTGAACACCCTGATGTAGTGAACACCCTGATGTATTGAACCTTTTCAGCAGTCTTGAGGCAATTCGTTATAGAGAGGTTTGACTACAATGATATGGTTCCCAAACATGTATTCACAAACATACAGCACATATGTCATATACACTTGGCAATGCATGTGGAAGGATTCTAAGACATCTGATACACTCCAGGCAGTAGGGATAACCCCCATTACCTCCTCTGCACTTGAACACAAGGCCATGTTCAATGATTAGTGATTTCATGTCCTGTAGTCCCATCTGCTGGTGTGTGGGGTAGAATGAATGTCTCGTTTGTGACAATTTGTCCGCACTTGATGTACATTAACTGATTGTTGTTGTGATAAGCTCGTCTGCAGTGCTATTCTTGCAGCCGTGCATGGGAAAATGTCTGATCTCTTGTGTTCGGTCTGACCCAGATGACACAGGAACACAGATTGATTGTAGCGAGAACTGTTGTTTGATAGAAACACATATCAAAAGGAGAATTTTGTCTGTTTTAATGGTTGTAATCAGTCTCCACCTCACACACACACAGAACATGTGTGGAAGACGCAGTTAACATTTACCATCACAAGTGTCTTCTGTAACACATTGCAGCAGCATGTTTGCTGCAACACACACTGGAGTGGTACACACACTGAAGTGTTGAGTGTGGCACTGTATATGGGAGGGGAGAACGAGGACGAAGGAAGACATGTCTACTGACCATGTATGTACTTCTATGAGCATGATATAATTACAGGGTTCTCCCCCTGCATGTTAACTACTTATGGTAGCCTAGGTCTGTAGCACAGTGTAGCATTGTGCTGCTTGTCTCTCTGTCACTTTATAAGTGACAGAGAGTGAGACTTTGAAGAAAACTAAGGATCAGGTACAGAATCAAGGTTTGCATTCACACTACTCTACCACAGTTTAACATGCATGAGGAGAATCCTGTAATTATCCATATAAACTGCCCTGCTGTGCTCATGGAAGTACAGTCATACCTCGTGCAGACGAAATTTATGGGACCCCCTAAATTAGTTCTCATTATCAGAAATTCTTCTTATCAGTATGTGATACTACATGTACAGTACTACAGCAAAGCAAGCAGGACTAGGATTCTACTTCTTAACAAGGTCATTGTATGTAGTCAGTAGACATACCTCCCTCTACCCTCACCCTTCTCTCCTGTGTACAGCATTGTGCACACTTAACACTTTAAGCCTCATTTACACGACGACGTTTTCAGTCGAATTCATTTCCAAATCATTGCGTTTCGAGTTAATGTGTGTACCATATTCAGTGAGTGGTCCACACTTACTCATATTGCTTCCTACTTTCAATGTGCCCCCAAAAATGGTCACTTATGCCTTTTTTTAATTTGGCGCCTAACGTACTGTGAAAACGATAGTAATTTGTTGGAATCGGTGGGTACATACAGTATATAGTTTCATGTGTTCCCTGTATTGCGAATCTACACTTGAGATATGGTCAAGGTAATGCACCTGATCGCGGAGCACAACCCACGCATAGTTTCTTACAGTACTGTTGATTGTAACCCGATATCGTGTGTACACGATTAGTCTTCTGACTAGAACGTGCTTGTCTACTCCGCTTTGTGTGAGTGTATGTACACACACATGTACGTACAGGTACAGTACTTTGCATCAAATTGGTGCATGGTGAATATGAGATGCTTGTGTTTCTGTGTGCATTTCTTTTTTTTTTCAAAAAAGAATATTTTCAATTGTTATCAATGCCATTTGAAAGGTGCTTAGTAGATGCCTCAAGAGTGATCTGTTTTGCACGCAAGCATGGTGATCGGGGGCACTTTGTGTCGGTGCTGGTGTGTGTCCCGTACACGAGTCAGAGACGAAGTACTTTGTCATGCAATAGCCAGATATAGCAATACATACTGTACATACGTGTGTATGAACATGTCAAAGTACGCAGATATTGCATGCGTTTGACTGTATGCGTTTGACTGTATGTGTTTGACTGTATGTGTTTGGCTGTGTGTGTTTGACTGTATGCGTTTGTCTGTATGTGTTTGGCTGTATGCGTTTGACTGTATGCGTTTGACTGTATGTGTTTGACTGTATGTGTGCATATAGATATGTGCCTCATAGCATTTTCACTGTTAAGTTCTATGTGCGTATATTATACATTATTATACATTATATTATACATATGTATGTGTCCTTTGAGAATACGTGTATGTATACGTTCGTATG
>CAUJGJ010000368.1:92500-115000 GCA_963170055.1 Halisarca cf. caerulea
ATTCACGTCTGTACATTAAAGATTCACGTCTGCACATTAAATATTCACGTCTGTACATTAAAGATACACATCTGTACATTAAATATTCACATCTGTACATTAAATATTCACGTCTGTACATTAAAGATACACATCTGTACATTAAATATTCACGTCTGTACATTAAATATTCATGTCTGTACATTAAAGATTCACGTCTGTACATTAAAGATTCACATCTGTACATTAAAGATTTACATCTGTACATTAAATATTCACGTCTGTACATTAAAGATTCACGTCTGCACATTAAATATTCACGTCTGTACATTAAAGATACACATCTGTACATTAAATATTCACGTCTGTACATTAAATATTCATGTCTGTACATTAAAGATTCACGTCTGTACATTAAAGATTCACATCTGTACATTAAAGATTTACATCTGTACATTAAATATTCACGTCTGTACATTAAAGATTCACGTCTGCACATTAAATATTCACGTCTGTACATTAAAGATACACATCTGTACATTAAATATTCACGTCTGTACATTAAATATTCATGTCTGTACATTAAATATTCACGTCTGTGCATTAAATATTCACGTCTGTACATTAAAGATACACATCTGTACATTAAATATTCACGTCTGTACATTAAATATTCATGTCTGTACATTAAAGATTCACGTCTGTACATTAAAGATTCACATCTGTACATTAAAGATTTACATCTGTACATTAAATATTCACGTCTGTACATTAAAGATTCACGTCTGCACATTAAATATTCACGTCTGTACATTAAAGATACACATCTGTACATTAAATATTCACGTCTGTACATTAAATATTCATGTCTGTACATTAAAGATTCACGTCTGTTCATTAAAGATTCACGTCTGTACATTAAAGATTCACGTCTGTACATTAAAGATTCACGTCTGTACATTAAAGATTCATGTCTGTATTTTATAATTATCCATGCATGAATGATACATGCAGTGAAAACCCTTGAAGACCACCCATAAAGAAGGACCACCTGTCTATAGAGACCACTGTAGGCTGGTCCGTGAACCACTTTATAGCAATACAAAGCAACCTGGCAATTGAGACCACCTAAGAATCACTAGGGACAGTATACAAGGTAATCCCTAGGGCGGTCCTAATCCATTCACAGTTTCCACTATACACTGAATGCATGCAGTATAATTATTACACCATATATATATGTATACTCTACACTACGGAGATTGCACGTGCTTCCGGCGATAGTTTTTATGCGTGCATGTTTTCGCGTGCTGCGCGCACTCAGAATTAAAATGGCGCACTTCGACAGATTTGGTAGAGGTGCTTCTGGACCTGGATACAACGAACCGGGAGAGCGAGCGTTGCGATCGATATTTAGTGAGTTCAGCCAGAAAATTTGAATTTGTACCATATGTGTTTGTACGATTTTTCGTCTAAATTAGAATGCATTAGTCTACAATTTTCAATAGGTTAATGATATTCGTACTCTGGCATTGTCCTTAATCATAGACACTCTATGGTACTTGCATGGCTAGTTTAAATTTAGAATGTTTGCAGCTCTTTTTTCTTGCAGATGGTGTGCACCACTTTGTGTGGGAAATTCCATGTAGCATTATTTGTGAAATACTGCAGTTGTCTTTTTGGGCATGTGTGGTTTGTGTATCTATGGTTTGTGTTAGTTTCGCGTAGCCAGCCCCTCAACTTGGTTCCTTGAACTTTTTAAAATGTTACCACGCTGATCTCGAGGCACAGGAGGATCAAAGGGGTCAGGGTCTGGCTATGTGAGACTATACCGACCTACCAAACTACAGTGAACTCTTGTTAGTCCATCACCACTTTACCCACCATCAGTGCTGTGTGTGTGAATTGCTTAGCTCTAAGTATCTGTGCATTCATTTGGCTAATCTACTCCTTCGTCGTTATTCTGCCCTTTCCCCACTACGGAGTGCAGCAGATATGTACATATGTACGTGAATGAGAATTCACTGTCTTTTGCACACATGCCAACAGTTAGATTTTCATGTGTTTGTACTGTATGTATTCACCATAGCCTACTCAATGGTTGAGTGTATGTATTCACCATAGCCTACTCAATGGTAGAATGTACATATGTATTCACTCTAGCCTACTCAATGGTTGAGTGTTGTGTGCACAGTGCAAGACAAGTCCTATACCCAGTGTGTACGTAATTTGAGTTCACAAATATGAGTGCAGTTTTCCCAGTTTTGTTCAGTTTGGTTTGTCTGTACCGCTACTCCTTTCTGTGGTAGCAGTTGGGAGTGTGGTTGGCATTGTAATGCCACAGGGAGGATTTGGTTGAACTATATCCTATAGATGTACTGGTTTAGGTACAGTGAGAGCTCACTTATTCGCACCTTGGGTATCCAGCTTGCTCAACTTCCACATGCTGTAGATTGTATTGGAACAAATCTGCAGTAATCCTACTGTACACTATACTACTGCTCCCTCATTTATCCAGTTCCCTCACTTTATCCGCAATTTCACCCGAAAAGAATGTGTGTGGTTGTATACTGTAAGTGTAATACTGAAAGGGCTGGGGAGGGTAATTTGGTCATTGGTGGTGATTTTTGTGGAAGATTGCTGCATTTAAAACCCTTTATCTCAGCGGACTGATCTGCCACAAATCTTCCCACCATGTGGTAACTGTTGTGATATCTGTGAGCTCAGAGATTGAAGCATAGCTACATTTATGGCTGCTTCTACTCCTTAGTCGCAAACATTGCTTTTGAAACCACCGAAGAAGAATTAAAAGCAGTTTTGTCCCAAGTTGGACCAGTTGTTCATTTTCGGTGAGTATAGTTTATTTAAGTAATACCAATTTTCACATGTTTGTGTCGGGGGCCTTGTGGCGCAATGGATAACGCGTCTGACTACGGATCAGAAGATTGCAGGTTCGAATCCTGCCAAGGTCGTTTTTTCTTTCTTTTTTCTTTAATGGGTTACGTATTTCTGATACACTATAATACGGCCTGTAAGGCATTGATAGGAATTTTCTTTCTTCCTATGCTGAGTTCCTCGCATCTGCTGTGCATTTGGTATTGTTCGCTTTCTTTTCAAATACAATTTCATGTTTCTAGCATGGTGTATGATCAGCATTCTGGGAGACCCAAGGGTTTCGCTTTTTGTGAGTATCAAGACGTCGAGACGGCACAGAGTGCCCTAAGAAACCTCCATGAGCAAATGCTGAATGGGAGACCGCTCAAGCTGGACAGTGCTGCCAATGCACCTGATGACAGGTTCAAAGGTACATAGGAACAGGTCCATATCCAATGTATGTTCTTTTCAGTTGCAATTTTTTGCTGAAAATTCTATTTTACCATAGGCCCTCCTCCACCCCCTGGTAGAGGTCCTATTGAGGTTAGTTGGCATTGCAGTCTTTCAGTGTGAGATTTTAGCACATAGCCTGTACAATGAACTGCATGGTGTAATGTGTGCACGTGCACACACACACACACACACACACACACACACACACACACACACACACACACACACACACACACACACACACACACACACACACACATACACACACACACACACACACACATACCTGTAGAATGTGGAGTAATTTCCCAGGTACGTATAAACTATTGTTGTTTTTCAAAGGATACTTTAAGTATTTATGTACATTGTATATGTATATACATACATATGTATGAGGTTCACCTGTGATCTGTGAATTTCTTTGATGTCTATAGCCTCGTGTCTATGGCTCTCCTGTTCCTCCTCAATCTGCCCCAGAGGAGATTACCAAAGCAGTAGCTAGTCTGCCACCAGAGCAGATGTTTGAGCTTATGAAGCAAATGCAGGTGTGTGTGTGTGTGTGTGTGTGCGTGCGTGCGTGTGTGTGTGTGTGTGTGTGTGTGCGTGTGTACGGGTGTGTGTATGCATGAGTGTGCACGTGCATGTGTGTGTACTATTGTGTGTGTCAGTTGTGTATTCATGTTTGTATCGCGTTGTATTGCTATTTGCTTGAGAGTATGAGTGTGTAAATCTACTTACAGTACAGTGCTATGTACACACTTATGTATACTTACAGGTATGCATTAAAAACAATGCTGAAGAGGCTAGGCAGCTGCTACTCCAGAACCCCCAGCTAGCCTATGCTTTGTTGCAAGCTCAGGTCATCATGAGGCTGATTGATTCCAGCGTTGCCAAGGAGATGTTGCATCGTAGCGGATCATCCAGAATGGACCAAGCTCCACCCCCTCCATCATCATCATCATCACGCCCACCACCTGGACAGTCAGATGTGCACAGTGACCTGCCACCCCCACCCCCTCCCCACACCCACCCACCCAGTAGCGGAGGACAGCCAACGTAAGTGTCATTACAGTGGTAGAGACCATTTTTTGTGGAAGACCGAGGTGGTCTTCACACCAGCTTTGTTGATCACTAAAGTAGTACAGTACTTATGTCCCATATTAAGTTCTTGCTTCTCAGAGGTCACCTTTCGCAGGTCCCTAAGGGTGGTCTCCCAGCCTAACCTCGTTTAAACCAACCCCCCTTGCATGGGACCAAAAAAATTTATGGTTCAGTTTAGAGAGGTTTTCACATCGGAGAGATTCAGAATCTACGTACGTATATGTACAGCAAATGTAGAGAGCAGGACTTGAAAACGCATCCAATTTAGAGAGGGTTCCAGATTACTGAGGGTTCGGTTTAGAGAGGTTTCATTGTGTTACAGTATTTGCCGAAATTACAAAATTGCCCCTAAGGTGGTTGTAATGTGATGCACTGTATGTACTGTACAGTATTTATTGCTGACTATTCAGCCATCATCCAAAGGGCCAACCTGCACCACTGATGCAACCAGTAAAGCAATCCCAGCCTAGTGCTCCTTCTAGGCCCCCACCAGTACAGAAGCCACCTGTTCAGCAGCCTGTTTCGAGTGCTCCACAACCTACAGGTGTGTGTGTGTGTGTGTGTGTGTGTGTGTGTGTGTGTGTGTGTGTGTGTGTGTGTGTGTTAGCACGCGCATGTGTGTGTGCTTGTGTGTTTGTACATATGTGTGTATGTGTGTGTGTGTGTGTGTGTGTGTGTACACATGTATACAGTTGTGTTTGCTTGTTCATCTTTAGAGTGTATGTATATTTATACAACTGTGCATTTTATGTGCGTATATCTAATATATTACTTACGTGGATAAAATTATAATACCATTTGTTGCGTTTTGTCCTCTTTTCAGAAGAGGATGAGAAGGAGCAGCTCATCAAACAAGTCTTGAGTCTGAGTGACGAGCAGGTCAGCCTGCTCCCTCCAGACCAGAGAGAGAGTATTATCCAACTAAGGGAACAGCTGAAGAAGCAGGTGTTAGCTGGAATATGAAACATGCGATCCAAACGCCTACTGTAGCATCTGCTGTTCTCTCTTGCATGTAACATTCACTTTGTTTATTTACTATCGGACCAGGTGTAATTTGTCAGAAATGTCGTTTGCTCGAAGTCATGTGTAAGTCATGTGACTTCCTTATCCCACTTCCTGCTGTGCCACTATGGGATGGTAGGTGGAAAACTAGTTGTCATGGTATAGTTGACGTGCTGGGTTTGCTTCATTGTGAAAAGTTTCACACATGAAGTGAAGAATGAGTGGCTTTACAATAGTGTACATACGTATTAATATGCATGATTAGGTGTGGTAGTATGTATAAATGTCATGCAGCATTGCAAATTATTTGCAAGGTACGTATATGTTTCTGGTTCAGTGTGAATAAATTTTAAAGGCTATGGTGTTTAATTTTGTGATTCCATTTTAAATACATTCAATAGATCAAAGGTGTAATGCACCATTATTAAATACACTTGTATGCCAAACAGCAATTAATCAAGCTAATTATTCACATGTACAATTAATTCTCTACAGAAAATCTTGTGACCAAGGATGTTATGTCAATGTATAGTGTTTAGTTACAATGTGGTGACTTGATTTTAGAACTTCACACTGCATGTGATTCAGTTTCCTGTCATGTGCATCTCTGCACTAGTTAGTATTTCCTCAGTGTCTTCGTTGTACACGCTGTCGTCTTCCCTGCTATTTGTGCGTGCATCACTGTTGAAACACATGCTAGCGGACAAGTAGGTGATCCGTACTGGAGCATTGTCTTGAGGATCAGTGTAATTTCGTCGAGTCCTTCTCTCTCGTAGTCTCTGCTTGAAATTGATGAACCGCTCTCGAAGTGCCTCCAACCTACGGTGTGCACTGTTGGGTAGGGGGAAGTGGTGGTAGGCATGATGGACAGTGATTGCCATGAGTTGAAGTAGGGCCATAGATATCGACAGGCAGACCAAACCAATGATGTAGACGGATTTGATGTCATTTGACAAGGCGATGGCCATGCTCATGAACATTATGTTGAACAAGTACAGACTATCCATGACCTTGGGTCTGAATATTCTAGACAATCTTGCTTTGATCAAATCTTTTCTTGTTACCTTACATTGCGGATTAGGCCTGTATATGGTGACGTTGTCTCTTCTGAACGGTTCTAGGAAGAACTGCAAAAGAATAACGCAACCTGTTGTTAGGAAAATTATGTATGCAACCATTGCTGTACTGGTGGCAATGTTCAGAAGAATGAAGACAATTCTGAGGAGTAATCTAGTCCCAAACCAAAATCCAAATGGGTGTCGAAATGCTCCATGAAACACATCAAGAAAATGGCTGAACCAAAGACTGTGTGAACATATTCTGAGAAGGTCACCAAGCAGAGTGACTATTGTCAGTGGAAGTAGGTAGAAAAGGACCACAAGAATGCACAGAATTCCAACAGCAATGTGTTTCCCTTTGAAGTACTCCAACTCTGGCTGATGTAACCAAACAATTTGATATTTACCATCTTCTACATAGTAGATGGTTGTGTATTGTAGTCCATAGATAACAGCGTTGATGAGTCCAGAGTATGTGAGTAGCATGGTGGTCGCCAATACTGGGACTGATCTCCTTGCAACAAACCTAACACGGAATATTTTGAGGTTGAATTTATGGGCAGCAATAATAATGGCGATAAGGAGTGCAATGAGATAGAACGGAAAGACAAACTGCAATATGGCCTTCGAAAATTCATCCATTCCAGGAAAGAAACAGGTCTCGAACCCAAATCCAAGATTCAGAGCAGTCAGAAGAACATAGAAGACTTTTGGGGTGTACTTCAGAAGAAAATCATAGTTGATGCAAACAACATTGGTATAAAATGCAATCCCTATGACATCTCCTTGAAGAATAGTGAAGTTGAACAGAAAGAGAAAAATGATAATTAGAATACCAATTCCTGCTCCAAAGGGTACCAAAAGCAGTCCTGCGAATGTACATTTGGTACATTTAAATGATCCCAATTGGGAACTAGTACCTGTAGCACACTGACTACAGAGCAAACCATGTCGACTGTTGTCTGGATCACACTGCTTTGAAGTGTTGATTTCTTCAGGTGTGAGCCCTGTTGTAAATAGTCTAAGACTGGAGTTTCCACAGTAGTGTGTGGGGCATTTGTTAGAAATAACAAGATTTCCATCCCAAAATCCCATCCAGTAGGGACTTGCTGAATCAGGTGCTTTGTAAGTGATTTTCACTTTAATTCCATTGCTTTTAATAGTGCATTTAAAATTATGACTTCTTAGCAGGTCATTGCATACACATCCCACTGTGCCGGCAAATTCTGTACTTGATGAAATTTGAAAGCCTGCTGGACAATTAGTCACTCGCACAATGACTGTTTTGGAGAACACATAATTGCTCACTTTTAAAGTGTTCTTTTTCATATTGAAAATAACACGTTTTCTAATGATGGAACCAGGTGCATTTGGCTTAAAAGTGGAATGCACTACTTTACGTACTTTACTGTTATTTTTGGATTTGGAGCTTACAGAAGATTTTCTGACCATTATTGGAAAATGATAATCTCCCAAAACCACAAATGTGATGTGCCCTACTACACTAGGATAGGCAGTAATGTTAACAACACTTGTGTTGCAATCCCAGAAGTCTGCGTTATAGGGCTGAGATGCGTCACACAAGCAAGCATAGTATGGTGGCGATCCTATTGTGGTCTCATTCCAGAAATTGAGTTTAATGTGTGTCTTGATTAATCTATCTGTGAGCGATCGTGACAAATCCCTGTCACTTGTTAATAGGGAACATCTCTCAAGATTTCCATTGTATATGTTGTACAGTGTTCCAGAATCATTGGCTGTTTGATTTCTTGCAGGTTTGCTAGATAGAGTAATGGTTGCATTGAAGTATTCTAGATTCTTTTGAGTGAGGTAAGTGCCATTGTCGTTAATGAACTGAAAAAAGCAACCTCCGTCGCAGCCACCCCGCTTGTATATGTCTCAAGTAACGAAGTCTTGAAATGACATTGTATTATTTGATCTTGACAAATTCAATGTAGAAAGTGGCTCAACAAACAACAGGGTATTGCACTCATTTTGATGCTCACTTGATATTGTCAAGTGAGAATTGTTGTACAGGAATACTTTAGATAGTGTTGCTAAGGCTGATAACCCATGAGCACAATTAAACCAATAATTTTCAATCTCAAATCGAACATTTCCTTTCATCCATACAATGGCTCTATCGAACTGAACTGGATATTTGAATTTTCCAAATATAGTAGTGCCATAAAACGCAATCCTAAATGAAACTGCAATAGGGTCAAGACGGTTTTTAACTCGGGATGAAATTGCAATGGGGAACTTGGGAGGCCTTAGCCAGAATTGTCTATTACGGTTGTCGACAATTCCCCCCATTTTACTGTTCTCAAACTTGCAACTGTTAATTATAATGCTAAATGTAGCTCTCCAAGGTGTGTAGCTATTATAAGTGTTGAATGAAGACACATGAATGAGGTAGATCCCCTGATACCCAGTGACATGTATTCTTTCAACAACCATGTGAGTTGGCATACTACTTTGTACAGATATCAGAGAATTTGCCCCTGGTATTCTGTCATCAACATTCCTTGGGCCACTGATGAATTTACACGCTGACAATGTTACTTCATGAATGGTCTTCGCTTGAAACTTCATTTTCAGACTTGTTTTTGAACTTACAAAGGTACAACTGTCGAAGATGACAGTAATAGGCCAAGTGGGCTGTACATGGCAACGTAATGTACTACACGATTGCACATATTTGTAAACTGGGACACTTGTTGGTAGTTTCTGATCAGAAACAAGCTCAACTTGGGAATTTACAAAAGAACAATTTTGTATATGTAGTTTGTCAGCAAATGGAAGTGCTACTGTTAGACGTGATGTTTTGAGAAATACCGAATCAGATATGGCAATCCTTGCACATCTGTGTGATAAATGTGATTTTAACAGATTCTTTTTCCACCACTTTCTCTGTCTGACAAGTTGATTCAGCTGTAGTGGACGTGACAATAGTCGGAGAGGTTTTCTGGCATTGACATTACTGATTGCGATGAAACCATTCTCTCTTGGATTTTCAATGACTGTCTCAACATCTAGAGTAATTGAGTCGATTGTCAAATTGGGCACAAGTTGCATATACACTTTATATTGCACATAACCAGCTGTGGAATAATTCAAGTTTAATATTGTTAAATTAGAGACATTGGAAATCATCATTGGCATGATCACTGTTGTTCTACATTGCTCAGGTCTATGACCGCAGGGATGCATACCAGTCAAGGTGACGTTCAAAGCGTTACTTATGTCTACAGTTTGTTTCGGTCTCACCCAATGTTCTCCTTCAAGAAAAATCCATCTTGCATGTGATTCTGAGAAAGGAGACGGTTTGTCATCTGCATAGCTGCTCAGTGTCCGACAAGGAGTCCTGTCCCCACAATCTGAGGTACGTGGTGCTACCCAACAGGTGTTCTGTCCTGCACCACTGTGGAGTACGACCACATTTAGAAGTATGACAACTAGCCAGTAGATCATAGTCCAATTGACTGTACATAGACATTGATTGTGATGATTTTGGCATCATGTAATTTGAAACTTCCCAACATCATTATATAGCAATTGTTAGTGGGAGGGTAATAGGGTGTGTACATCATTGGTCCTTGTACAGTAAGTATCATATGACATTGGATAGACCCTATATTATTTTTTTTAAAAGAAAAATAATGAAAGTGGACCAACGGTATTACACAACTATGATCTTACGCTAATTGATGCTATATTCAAGCAGGTAAATTCAAAACATGAATGTTCTATAGTATATGCATATGTTTGATGTATTATAATAAATTGAAATGCACTTATATACTGTAGGACTTAATAGTATCATGTATTAAAGAAATCTGATGAACTGAAGCATTGTAGGTGTATAAAGCATTAGTTTGTCTTATAGTACACACAACTGCATAGTAAAGCAAACACAAAGTGTATTGTATACTTTTCAACAACATCCAATTTCAAATGTTGTTGTATTGTTGGTTGGTCAATGGTTAGCCATGGTGAAACTAGATTTGAATTGCTTTGCTATTGACAAGTTTAAGGCTAGCACATTGTGTTCCAAGAATCTTGTTTGTGGATGCATTCAGCCAGTTTATGTAGCACAATACGAGGGCAATGCATCTTTTGTCTATGAGATTTCACACTGTGCAAGAACATGTCAGTTGCAATGGTGTATGTGCATATCAACACACACACACACACGCGCACGCACGCACGCACGCACGCACACACACACACACACACACACACACACACACACACACACAATGACACACTAGTAATACGTATATAGCAAGAGCTTTTGAAAGTATTATCCAGATGGTTTCTGGTGGCCTAGTGGTTAGATGACTAGATTTTAGATCTGAGAGTGCAGGTTTGATTCCCTATATATTATATTAGTCTCGGTCCCAGACCGATCCGCCCTACTTTTTATTATGTGCCCGTTCATATAATAAAAAGTAGGGCAGATCGGGACTACCTGCGTATAGTGTCCATGAGTAATAGTTATACTGATTTATCAGATTATTGCCTGAAAAATTCTGTCCCTGAGTGGTCAGTTGCAATACTCTTGTACAAAGAACCTTATGGGGAGAGCTTAGGGTATCACAGGTACATAGTCTCATATAAGTAAACAACAACTGATGTCTTTTCAAGATACCAGAAAATAAGTACATTGATTGCTCTCTCAACCTGCCAATTGACCTAGGAACACCTTATAATTAAGTCTTTTTCTTTAAATATTCCTTTTTATAATTATTAAATATCACAGTGCTACTGAACCAACCAGCTTAACGTAGTTTTACACAAAGCACACATGCACCACAGGATAGGATAAGCTTATTCACTCAGGGGAAGCCTTTAAGACAATGGCTACTACTGTACCCTATATAGGTGCCCTGCAAACAGAACACTGCACATGCATAATAACATTAAATTTTTAAGTTTATGATCATTAATTTTGTGCATACAGGGATAAATTACCATATCCCACAGATTAATTAGTCTCGTGTAGCCATGCTACACCCCTCCATTTTTTGTGGGGATGTGGTCTGACTATGTGAGACTACAGATCCATTGAGTCAATATTATGGCCACTCTGTGAGCAGAATGGGGAGATCAGCAATGCACTGACTGTTGATGGTTCAATCACAGAGTATTATATCTTATGAGATACAGTACTTTCTATGTCTATTCACAGATACTCAATACTATATTGTATGTTGTATAGTGGAAGCGCCGATAGTGGACTCTCCCAAATATGGCCACAGTACAATTATAAACCTCTCTACAAAGAACATGACCTACAGTCCTGGTATAATTCCTTTCATTTTTGAACCTCCCAAAGAGGAAACCTCTCCATATAAAGAACAATTAAAGCTGAATTTATTTTGTTCCCAACTATTCTTTATTTGGAGGTTGCATTATTCCATGTATTATATTCATAAAAATTATAGGATGACACAGAAACAATACAGCAGAATAGAAAATTGGGCTTATGTCATGACGCTGAAAACTCACTTTTGGTACATTTTGGAGCTCTGAAAACCATTAATTTTGCAATTTTGCTGATGTTTGAACAGAACAGGAAGGCTGTAAGAGTTGCCTCTTAGTAAAATTTTGATAAGTTTACATATAGCAAACCATTTAAGCCATACAAATCATTTAAAAATGGGAACAGAATATAGGATGAGTTGTTGATTTGTAAAGTAACACTGGAACAAGGAATAGGGAGAAACATGTATAGGGCTTAACTGACATAGGGCTCAACGGACATAGAGCTAGATAGAGTTTGGTTGGACCATGCAGGTGCAATATGCAATCTCCTGCAGCCCGCATCTGTTGCTTATCAAACAAGTCTTGAGTCTGAGTGACGAGCAGGTCAGCCTGCTCCCTCCAGACCAGAGAGAGAGTATTATCCAACTAAGGGAACAGCTGAAGAAGCAGGTGTTAGCTGGAATATGAAACATGCGATCCAAACGCCTACTGTAGCATCTGCTGTTCTCTCTTGCATGTAACATTCACTTTGTTTATTTACTATTGGACCAGGTGTGATTTGTCAGAAATGTCATTTGCTCGAAGTCATGTGTAAGTCATGTGACTTCCTTATCCCACTTCCTGCATGCTGTGCCACTATGGGATGGTAGGTGGAAAACTGATTGTCATGGTATTATAGTTGACATGCTGGGTTTGCTTCATTGTGAAAAATGGCACACATGAAGTGAAGAATGAGTGGCTTTACAATAGTGTACATACATATTAATATGCATGATTAGGTGTGGGAATTTGAATGCCAGCATTGCAAATTATTTGACTGGTACGTATGTGTTTCTAGTTCAGTCTGAATAGATCTTATAGGCTATCTAGTATGGTGTTTGATTTTGTGATTTCATTGCAAAATTCAATGGATCAAAGATGTAATGCAATAAATACAATTATATGCCAAACAGCAATTAATCAAGCTAATTATCACAATTCTCTACGGAAAATCTTGTGACCAAGGATAATGTGTCAATGTACAGTGTTTAGTTACAATTAATGTGGTGACTCTATTTTAGAACTTCACACTGCATGTGATTCAGTTTCCTGTCATGTGCATCTCTGCACTAGTTAGTATTTCCTCAGTGTCTTCGTTGTACACGCTGTCGTCTTCCCTGCTATTTGTGCGTGCATCACTGTTGAAACACATGCTAGCGGACAAGTAGGTGATCCGTACTGGAGCATTGTCTTGAGGATCGGCGTGATTTCTTCGAGTCCTTCTCTCTCGTAGTCTCTGCTTGAAATTGATGAACCGCTCTCGAAGTGCCTCTAACCTACGGTGTGCACTGTTGGGTAGGGGGAAGTGGTGGTAGGCATGATGGACAGTGATTGCCATGAGTTGAAGTAGGGCCATAATTATTGACAGGCAGACCAAACCAATGATGTAGACGGATTTGATGTCATTTGACAAGGCGATGGCCATGCTCATGAACATTATGTTGAACAAGTACAGACTATCCATGACCTTGGGTCTGAATATTCTAGACAATCTTGCTTTGATCAAATCTTTCTTTGTTACCTTGCATTCTGGATCAGGCCTGTATATGGTGACGTTGTCTCTTCTGAACGGTTCTAGGAAGAACTGCAAAAGAATAACACAGCCTGTTGTTAGGAATGCTATATATGCAAACATTGGTGTGCTGGTGGCAATGTTAAGAAGACTGAAGATAATTCTGAGGAGTAATCTAGTTCCAAACCAAAATCCGAATGGGTATCGAAATGCTCCATGAAACACATCAAGAAAATGGCTGAACCAAAGACTGCGTGAACATATTCTGAGAAGGTCACCAAACAGAGTGATTATAGTCAGTGGAAGTAGATAGAAAAGGACCACAAGAAGGCACAGAATTCCAACGGCAATGTGTTTCCCTTTGAAGTACTCCAGCTCTGGCTGATGTAGCCAAACGATTTGATATTTACCGTGATCTTCTGCATAGTAGATGGTTGTGTACTGTAGTCCGTAGATAACAGCGTTGATGAGTCCAGAGTATGTGAGTAGCATGATGGTCGCCAATACTGGGACTGATCTCCTTGCAACAAACCTGACATGGAATATTTTGAGGTTGAATTTATGGGCAGCAATAATAATGGCGATAAGGAGTGCAATGAGATAGAACGGAAAGACAAACTGCAATATGGCCTTCAAAAACTCATCCATTCCAGGAAAGAAACAGGTCTCGAACCCGAATCCAAGATTCAGAGCAGTCAGAAGAACATAGAAGAATCTTGGGGTATACTTCAGAAGAAAATCATAGTTGATGCAAACAACATTTGTATAGAATGCAATCCCTATGACATCTCCTTGAAGAATAGTGAAGTTGAACAGAAAGAGAAAGATGATGATTAGAACACCGATTCCTGCTCCAAAGGGTACCATAAGAAGTCCTGCAAATGTACATTTGGTACATTTAAATGATCCCAATTGGGAACTAGTACCTGTAGCACACTGACTACAGAGCAAACCATGTCGACTGTTGTCTGGATCACACTGCTTTGAAGTGTTGATTTCTTCTAGGGTGAGCCCTGTTGTCATTAGACTGGAGTTTCCACAGTAGTGTGTGGGGCATTTGTTTGAAAAGACAAGATTTCCATCCCAAAATCCCATCCAGTAGGGACTAGCTGAATCGGGTGCTTTGTAAGCAATTTCTGCCTTAATTCCATTGCTTTTAATAGTGCATTTAAAATTATGACTTCTTAGCAGGTCATTGCATACACATCCCACTGTGCCGGCAAATTCTATATTTGATGAAGTTTTAAAGCCTTCTGGACAATTGATCACTCGCACAATGATTGGTTTTGAGAGATAATATGCAACGTTTAGATTGTTCTTTTCCATTTGAATGATAACATGTTTTTCAATGGTAGAGCCAGGCACATTTGGTGTAATGGTTGCAAACGCTTCTTCACAAGTAGTTTTGGATTCGGAGGTTTTAGAAGACAATGTTCTGCTTGGAAAATGATAATCTCCCAAAACCACAAATGAAACCTGCACCGGTAAATGAGGATATGCAGTAATGTTAACAACATCTATTTCACAATCCCAGAAGTCTGCGTTATAGGGCTGAGATGCGTCACACAAACAGGCATAGTATGGTGGCGATCCTATTGTGGTCTTATTCCAGAAATCGAGTTTAATGTGCTTCTTGATTAATCTATCTGTGAGTGATCGCGACAAATCCCCGTCACGTGAAAATAAGGAACATCTCTCAAGATTTCCATTGTATATTTTGTATAGTGTTCCAGAATCATTGGCTGTTTGATTTCTTGCTGGTTTGCTAGATAGAGTAATGGTTGCATTGAAGTATTCTAGACTCTGTTGAGTGAGGTAAGTGTTGTTGTCGTTAATGAACTGAAAAAAGCAACCTTCATTGCAGTCACCCTGCTTGTATATGTCACAAGTAACAAAGTTTTCAAATGCAACATTTGATCTAGAAAGTGGCTCAACAAACAACAGGGTATTGCACTCATTTTGATGCTCACTTGATATTGTCAAGTGAGAATTGTTGTACAGGAATACTTTTGATAGTGTTGCTAAGGCTGATAACCCATGAGTGCAATCAAGCCAATCATGTTCAATTTCAAATCGAACGTTTCCTTTCACCCATACAATAGCTCTGCCAAGCTGAACTGGATACTTGAACTTTCTGAATATGGTAGTGCCATTAAATGCAATCCTGAATGAAACGAAAGGGTCAAGAGGGTTTTGAAGTTTAGATGAAATCGCAATGGGTAGTTTGGGCGGCCTCTGCCAGACTACTGTATAACGGTTGTTCACAATTCCCCACATTTCACTATTCTCAAACTGACAACTGTTAATTATAATGCTAAAAGGAGCTCTCCAAGGTGAATAGCTGCTATGAACATTGTCTAAAGACAAATGAACTAGATACATGCCTTGAAATCCAATGATATGTGTTCTTTCAAGTTCTATGTGAGTTGGCTCACTACTATTCACAGATATAAGGGAATTTTTCCAGGGTATTCTTTCATGAAGATGGCCACTGATGAAGCTACACTTGGACACTGTCATTTCATGAATTGTCTTTGCTTGAAACATCAGCGTCAGACTTGTTCTTGAACTTACAAAAGTACAACTGTCAAAGATGACAGTAATAGGCCAAGTGAACTGCACATGGCAACGTAATGTAGTACATGATTGCACATAATCGTAAGCTGGGGACCTTGATAGTAATTTCTGATCAGAAACGAGCTTAACTTGGGAATTTACAAAAGAGCAATTTTGTACATGTAATTTGTCAGCCGTTTGAAGTGCTACTGATAGACGCGACGTTTTGAGAAATACTGAATCAGATATGGCAATCCTTGCATTTCTGTTTGGCGAATGTGCGGGTAAAGGCTCGATTATCGACCACTCACGGACAAATTGATCCGGGCGATGAGACAATAGTTGGAGAGGTTCCTTGGCATTGATATTACTGATTGTAACGAAACCATTCTCTCGTTGATTGCTGATAACTGTCTCAACATTTAGAGTAATTGAGTGCATTGTTAAATTGGGCACAACCTGCATGTACACTTTGTAGTGTTCATACCCAACTCTGGAATAATTCAAGTTTAATATTGTTAAATTAGAGACATTGGAAATCGTCATTGGCATGATCACCGTTGTACTGCAGTGCTCAGTACCATGACCGCAGGGTTGCATACCAGTCAAGGTGATGTTCAAAGCATTACTTATGTCTACAGTTTGTTTTGACCGTGGTCTCATCCGATGTTCTCCTTCAAGAAAAATCCATCTTGCATGTGATTCTGAGAAGGGAGACGGTTTGTCATCTGCATAGTTGCTCAGCGTCCGACAAGGAGTCCTGTCCCCACAATCTGAGGTACGTGGTGCTACCCAATAGGTGTTCTGTCCTGCACCACTGTGGAGTATGACCACATTTAGAAGTAAGACCACTAGCCCGTAGCTCATAGTCCAGTTGACTATACATATAAACTTTTGATGAATTTGCCATCAATGTGAAACTTCCCATGATCATTATATAGCCATTGTTAGTGGGAGGGTATAAGGGTGTGTGTGAGTATATCATTGTTCCATATATACGTATATGTATGTGACATTAGATAACATGCTGATCTTGGCATATTTGAATATGTAGATAATAAAAGCGGAGCACGAGTACAATAATAGTATATACACACAACTATAATAATAATAATATTACACTATTGAATACAAGCAGGCAAATTTAGAATGTGAATGTTCTCTTATGTATAGCATCATGTATTAAAGACTTCCGACGAATTGAAGCATTACTAATTATTCATGTATATATATAGCAATAGTTTGCTATTGTCTTGGTGCACACACAGTAGTTAAATTGGACACAAAGCACATTGATATACTGCAAACACTAAGCATTTACAAATTGTTATTGTGTCTGGGTTGGTCAATGGTTATCCATGGTGAAACTAGACTTGAATTGCTTTGTTATTGACAAGTTTAAGGCTAGCACATTGTGTTCCAAGAATATAATATTACGTCTGGATGCATTCAGCCTGTTTGTGTAGTACAATATATGTATACGAGGTTAATACGTCTGTTGTCAGTAAGATTTTACTACGGTATGTGCTATACATACATTTTACAAGCACAATGTCATCCCAGTCACAAGTGTGCATGTGCATATCAGCACATACACACACATGTGCGCGCACACACGCACACACACACACACGCACACACACACATGCACACACGCACACACAACACACACACACACACACGCACGCACACACACACACACACACATACACACATACACACACACACATGCACATATTAGTAATACATACAAGGAATTATCCAGATAGTTACTGCATGGTAACATATAGTGGTTAGATCACTAAGTTTTAGGTCTGATGAGAGTGCAGGCTCAAATCCCATAGGGACACTAATTTGTCAGATTTTTATGTGAAAAAATCCTGTCCCTCAGTGGTCAGTTGCAGTACAAAGAACTGTATGGGGGGAGCTTAGGGTCTCATGGGTATTATGGTCTCAATTGTAAGTAAACCAAAACTGATATCTTTCAAATATACCAAAGAATAAGTACTTGACTCCCTCTACCTGCCAATTGGCCTGGGAGCACCTTAGCATATTGTCTTTAAATATTCCATTAATTATCAAAATGAATACAAATTGAATTATTTAATTACAGCAGTAATAATATACATTTAACACCATAGTTTTGGAATCAACCAGCTGAATATGTAGAAAATTAAAGTTTTGCACAGTTTTGCACATAGCCTTCACACACACACACACACACACACACACACACACACGCGCGCGCGCACACACACACACACACATACACATGCACACACACACACACACACACACACACACACACACACACACACACACACACACACACACACACACACACACACACACACACACACACACACACACACCTAGTCCAGCCAGCTGTGACCCACAGTTGTATACAAGCGCCGAGAGCGGGAGCAGGAAAGAAAAGGCCATTGACGCTTACGTCACGTATGAACATGTGGTGCAGCTGGCTAGTCTGGTTCCCAGCCCCACTTCCGGCCACCATTTTATTCTCGCCGGAAGTGGGGCTGGAAACGAGACTAGCAGCTGGCTGGACGAACACACCATGTGCATATGTACAGTAGCATTTAATTGTGTATGGATGAGTTATCAGATCCCACAGATCTATTAGTCTCGAGTAGCCATACCATACCCTCCATTTTTTGTGGGGGTGTGATCTGGTTATACGAGACTATAGTTCTATTGCGTCGCTCATGGCCACTCTATGAGCATAATGGGGAGATTAGCAATGCACCGACTGGCGATGGTTCAATCTCAGAGTATTAGATTCATTCGATACTTTCTATAATTATCTATTCATAGATACTCGATGCTAGTCATGTATACACTGCATACGTATCCCTACCGTATGAATAGAATAGGGCTAGCTGGAAATGTTGCACAATCCCCTGCAAGGTGCTCAAAATGGCCACTCGAGAGTGAGTCGTTTGTACATAAGTTATGTTTAACACTGTATTTCCAGTGTTATCCCCATCTTCACTTTTCATCATTCGTATTTCCAGTTTTAGGGATCGTCCGAGGTTGAGTACGTCGTTAAGGACCTATGGCGGGGTTTCTAAGGCACCTCTATCACCATCCGCAGTATCCTTGGCACGGGAAGTAGACGAGTCCGTTCTGAAAAGAAAGCGACAGAAGCAAATAGTTTCGTCTAGCACTTGCAGTTACAAGACTTGGGCAGGTTTGAAAGAAGAATTGCTGGTAAACTGCGATTCCAGCAGAAAACGTCAGGTGCGGTGTGTGTGTGTGTGTGTGTGTGTGTGTGTGTGTGTGTGTGTGTGTGTGTGTGTGTGTGCACTCTTATGCTGCATGTATGAACATGTACAAATGTGTCTATTGATATATTCACATTTGTGCATGCCTGCCCGATCAGGTTCTTGACGACCTGAAGGAATTGAAGAAGTTTTCAAGTACTCTTGGTGAGTATGTGCAGCATGCGCACTGATACATGCAGAGAACGTAGAGCTTCTGATTTGCGTACAGTCAGACCTCACTTATCTGTACACATCCATTCTGGATGAAATTGTGGATAAAGTGAGAGAACTGGACAAACGAGGGAGCAGTAGTATAGTGTGCAGTAGGTGTATTACAGATTTATTTCAATAGAACTACTGCAGAAGGTGGGGGAACTGGGTATCTGAGGTGTGGATAAGTGAGGTCGTACCATATGTGTATCTTGCACATGCATGTGTATTTACAGTTAAAGAATGAGAATACATACAACATAAAAGAATAATACTACAACTACTATTATATTATATTTGTCAGTAATTACTCGTCAATGTCCAGGCGGCTTTCTATTACAGTAATTTCTGGATCATGTTGTTTCTTATGACTGTACTTGTACCTGCTACCTCGAATACATGCAATAGCACTGTTTAGTTTACTTTGTTTAGAAATTGTCAACTTGTAGCTGTTTGTGTAATGGTTCAGTCATGTTCAATTGATTGTCAATTTCAGCTGAATAGCCTGGTTTATGCTCACATGTACAGTTTTTTATATAGTGACCCCTCTCTAATCTGACACTCAATGTGTCTTGAAAAGAGCATCAGATTAGGAGGTTGTCGGATTAGAGAGTTTCTCTTAGTATACATTAGTATGGTGTCCGTACCTCATAAGAGAGTCAGATTAGAGAATGTCAGATTATAGAGATGTCGGATTACAGAAGTTCCACTGTACATTTTCTGTGTTTCTTAGCTGGAGATGAGCTGGCCGACAACTTCATTGAAGATGCAGCTGTTTTCGTGTTTGAGGTGTTTGATAGCACCAAGCAAATAGGGGAGAAGGAAGCAAGGAGAATCCGTGACGCGTTTGGTCCCTACCCAGCCAGTGTTGCCTCCAAGGCATTCAGTGTAGTGCAGAGACTGAAGAAGGTTTGCGGGGACAAATCTTTCTTTGATGAATCTCAAACGGCAGCGAAGGTTCGCAAGAAATTTGGATCCGAAATTCCATTCTCATTTCATGGAGAAATCCAGTGTGTGATCAGTAGACCCTGTAAAAATGATGATGCGGATGACTACGACAGTATATCAGAAGATGAGGCAGACCTGATGCAGCATATGATGCAACTGACAGATGACATAATGTCTAGAAGGCCTAATGGGGAAATCCCCACTAATGACATCATTCAAAAAGGGAATACCCCTACTGACCCCAACACCACTGGCTATGATGGGAAGTGGCTTCAGAATGTGTGTCATATTTGCTGTGGTGAGGCACGAACGTGGAAGGAGCTGTACACCCTTGTGTTCGACACACTCAGTTTGTCAGTGGAGAGTGAGAGAATACAAGAGGAGGTACGTATGTATTATGTACATACGTATGTGTACATATGTACGTATGTGTACATATGTACGTATGTATGTGTACGTATGTACGTGGATCCTGAGGCTACATGCGTATACACAGGCTATGCTCTAACATTTTGTATGTGTATGTGCATACGTACATACGTACGTACATGTAAGTACAATGGAGTTGGAATTTGTGCATGTGCAGATGACTAGCCTGAATGTCATGATGTAGGGTTTTTCCATTGTGTGTATATACGTATACCATAGGATTGGAAGGTTATACTACTATACTGTTTTGAAGAAACTGCATAAATAGAACTGCAGTATATGTAGTGCCCATTACCATGTACATACGTACATACGTAGTACTACATGTCAAGAAATCGCTAAATAGAAAATCGCATAGTACGTATCTGTGATGGCTAAAATCACATATTTTTAACACCGCATGACTAACCAATTTTTGCTGTGCATTCCTCCTTCTCTGTGTACAGCTGATGGATCTGCTTGGACTGGACCACTTTGACCTGGTTCTGAAAATGCTGGAGCATCGTGAAAGTATTGTGGCGTCCATCTTGGAGAATCCGACTCTGCTAGTACAAGAAGGTGCAGGTTGGTTGAATGCAATGTTTATGTGTACTCTCAACTTGTACGTATTAAAACAGTATGGTGAGACCTCTATAATGAGGACACCATTGGGAACGCAGTAAGCTGTCCTGTACAGTGAAACCTCTATAATACGGACACCGTTGTGACCTCAGTAAACAGTCCTGTATGTAGAGGTCTCCTTCTTTCTGAGAGTTTGAATGTACGTACACATGTCAATGTAAGGGGTGTTGAATGGGGCAGGGAAACGATGTCCTGTTGAAGGAGGTGGCTCCGTTTCGGAGATGTTCTTTTAACAGAGGTTTCTCTGTAAAATGTATCATAACAGCCCTACATACATATCTTAACCTACATACGTACCATACGCATACATATGTGGCCTACATAATGTGCTTCAGTACTGTGCCACACTTTCCGTTGTCATTTGACTAGAATTGCCATCAGACGGTAGCAGGCAATCCTCAAGGAAGCCGAGACATGGATGCCAGATTACTGTGCAGTCCGAGCAGGAGAGAGTGTTGAAGAAACAGATAAGAAAGGAAGAGAAGCGCTTGGCAAAGAAGGGAAAGGATGTACTGTTGTCACAAACCTATTCCTCTGAAATCGATGTCGACGTTCTTCGAATGATAAGAGAACAGGAGTTACAAGAAGCTGCTTTGAGACCGCTGTTAACAGGACGACACGCCTCCTCTATCAACCCTAGTGAGCTCTATCCCTATGTGTACGACGCCTTAGCAGCTGTTCTTCACTCAGCAGCTGTCGTGGCTGGTTCTAAAGTGAGTGGTGTTTCTGAGGTGCTGTCTATGATATGTACACACACACACACACACACACACACACACACACACACACACACACACACACACACACACACACACATACACACACACACACACACACACACACACACACACACACAGAAACACACCCACACACCCACACACACATACACACACACACATATACACACACACACACATACACACACACACACACACACACACACACA
>CAUJGJ010000368.1:120000-135000 GCA_963170055.1 Halisarca cf. caerulea
GGTGACCAGATTGCAGTTTGTAGGTAACGTACATGAGCAATAATTATTGTTCAATTTTTTATCTGCTGTTGTATCCTCCTCTCATGTGCAGGGAACCCAGATTTATGATGCTCAAAAGAGCTCTTTTGTCGATTTGGGGATTCTCGATGTTCTCCAGATCTTTGGCCGAGCAGGCAGGCCCCAGTACCACAGTGAGGGGGAGGGGATTATAATCACCACCCACGACAAACTCCCTCATTATCTCTCACTCATGACTCGTCAGAATCCGATAGAGAGCCAGTTTCCAGCAAGTCTCACGGACAACCTTAATGCAGAGGTGCAGGGACTAGAGTTGTGTGATGCAATAGCATCATGTTGTGTTGAAATCTTTCACTGTTCTGTTGCAATAGTATTACAAGGTGTAATAGAAGCTGTATGCTCTGGGGGGGGGGGGGGGGGGGGGGTGCTGGTGGCTCAATAGGTCAGCACTGTGAAGCAAGGGTACCATCCCCATGTGAGCCATTTTCCAGTAGTCCACTGTTCCTTGGGATCAGTTAAAATACTTGTATTGTAGTTATATCCTGGCAACCATTCACTGTTGTGTACTGGTGTGTACAGTACAGTCTCATCTGGAGTTGATCAGTTCCAGCCACTTACACTAGAAATTGGCATCAATTAACATCAATTAGGAAGTGTGTGTATATCAGTGACCTGTGCTACATCACAAATGTCAGCACACTTTTTCCTTTGATCCACCCATAATTCACCTCCACACTAGGATACAATATGTAAAATGTACTGTTTTGACGTACAATTTCCACCCACCCACTCTCTGTAGGTTGCCTTGGGAACAGTGACCAATGTAGATGAAGCCGTACAGTGGCTCAGCTACACCTATCTCTATGTACGAATGAGACAGAGTCCGCAGACGTACGGTGTACCCTTTGTTACCTTGGAAACGGATCCCACCTTGGAGGAACACCGGAGGAAGTTGATTGTCACATCGGCAAGTGAACTTGACAAGGCACAGATGATTCGGTTTGTGGCTCACACTCAGCCTCAGGGACTCTTCCCCACGGATGTTGGCAGAATAGCCAGCCATTTCTACATCAAATATGCCAGTGTTGAAGTAAGCTTTGTTGAGCAGAATAGTATTATCAGGACATTAACTTCACAAATTTTTCGTTGAAAATGCTACTCTTTTTATGCAATTCACAAAATCTATGCTTTTGAATTTTCTTCTTTAGACATGAAGTTTTCTGAGTTCTCTGTATTTCAAAATTGAGTATATCGTATGTACGTACATACGTATATACATTGAAGGGAATTCTTCTAAAGTCTTTGTATGTTATCGTTAAATTTTTATTGCACTGGTGCTATGAATTCCTCTAGCTTAGTATGTACTTGGAAACAATTTTTAGTATGTACTGTAGGAATGCTGCCCACATTGAGAGTCACACTGCTTAGTCTACTGCGTGTACTATCTTTGTGTACAGTATAGGGGGGAGCCTATACAATAGGGATGCCATTGGGACCATAGTAAACAGTCCTGTAGAGTGGAACCTCTATAATAAGGACACCATTGGGACCACAGTAAGCTGTCCTGTACAGTGGAACCTCTATAATAAGGACACCATTGGGACCGCAGTAAACAGTCCCGTAGAGTGGAACCTCTATATTAAGGACAACATTGGGACCACAGTAAATTGTCCTTTATACAGAGGTATCCTTGTTTCAGAGAGTTTAAATGTACATGCAATGTCAATATGAGGGATTCAAGTGGCTAAGAGCAATGGTGTCCTGTTAAAGACGGTAGCTGCATTATGGAAGTGTTCTTTTATGGGTTATCATTTACCAGCAATTTCACTGTATATGTGTGTGCGTGTTATCTATAACTGTAGGTTTTTAATGAGAATTTCAAGCCCACCATGTCAGAAGATGGGATACTGTCCATGGTATCCAACTCACAGGAATTTGAACAGCTCAAGGTGAGTTCTCAACATCCCACAAACTCATACCTCTCACCCCTCACTTCCCTACCCCTCACTCCTCTCGCTACCCTCGCCCCCCTTACCACTCCCTCTTCAGGTGAGAGACGATGAAGTGGCGGAACTGGTGTCGTTGATGCATTCTTGTCCAGTACCAGTGAAAGGAGGTGCGGAAAATGCCCACGGAAAGGTCAACATTCTTCTTCAGAGCTACATCTCAAAGGAGTTTGTGGAAGCCTTCTCTCTCGTCTCTGACATGGCTTATACTGCTCAGGTTTGTGACTGCAGATATTGTTTTGGTCTCTTTATACATAATGGATAAGTTTTAATACACTGTACTACATAGTTTTATGTTTCCTTTGTCTGTTTTGTTTTCTGTTGATAATTGGTTTGCTTGAATCCCTGTTGTGAGTTGACATTTACAAACGTACATGAGTACTGGCTTGCTGGCACCTAGTCCAGCCAACTGTGACCCACATACTGTACGTATGCAAGCACTTTCTGCCGCCCCAAGCGCTTGTGTACGTATGTGGGTTACAGTTGGCTGGACTAGCTGGCACCTGTAGTGTAGCAATTAACATGGGAGCTGGAAATTTGAATTGGGAGCCACCAAACTGATATGAGTCACAGTAAACTGGTGTGGGAATTGCTGACTACTTTCCTGGCTGGCTCATGTTGATGTGTATGTACTCGTACTGTACATATGTCCCCAGGTACTCTATACAGTATATAAAAGGACACTCAAGATGTGTAGTGAAACCTCTCAATAAAAGACACTTTAAACGACCTCTTTTGTCCTTTGTAAGGAGGTTGTCCTCTTTGGGAGGTTCAAAATGTATTGGAACTATAGGGAAAAGAATCTTGGGCCTCAAGCTGTGTCCTTTGTAGAGAGAATGTCCTATTTCAGAGCATCTACTCTCAGAGATTTCACTGTATGAGTGTGTATATGTGTATGTGAGTACATGTACTGGTTGGGTATTTTGTGAGTTTATTTGAACTGGTGGCCACCACAGAATGCTGGTAGGATCCTGCGAGGACTGTTTGAGATGTCGCTTCGCAAGGGCTGGCCCACAATGGCCGCCAGACTCCTGACCGTCTGCAAATCCACAGATCTGAGACTGTGGCCTTTTGAGCACCCTCTGTGGCAGTTTAAGGACATCCCCTTTGAGATAATGGATAAGATCGAGAAGAGCAACATTGGTCTATACCACTTGAGGGACATGAAGGCAGATGAGATAGGTGAGCTATTGTGGGAAGTGCACATATACTTGTGCAAACATATATAAATGCCCTCCCCCCCATACACGGCACATACACACACACACACACACACACACACACACACACACACACACACACACACACACACACACACACACACACACACACACACACACACACACACACACATACACACACACACACACACACACACACACAAGCACACATTTTTTTAAGCTGTGGTACTCCAAGTTACATACATACGTACATATGTACAGTGAAACCTCTATAAGGACACCATTAGGACCACAGTAAGCTGTCCTGTATATGGAGGTGTCCTTATTTTGGAGTGTGAGGGACTACTAAAGGATAGAGCAGTGGTGTCCTGTTTAAGGGGGTTTCTGCATTTTGGAGGTGTCCTATAATAGAGATTTCACTCCACATAATATTATACCCTTCACATACTGCATTTTTACTGATTTGTGAAAGGTCACCTGATTCGCCATCCCAAGATGGGGAAAGACATCAAGAAAATGATCGACTGTTTCCCTGTTATCAACCTGGAGGCCTCCATACAGCCCATCACAAGGACTGTTCTTCGTGTCCGTCTCACTGTTACACCTGAATTTAATTGGAACTCTCGTTTCCATGGTAACATAGCAGAGGGGTGGTGGATATGGGTGGAAGATCCAGAACACGACCATCTTTACCATTCAGAGTTTTTCCAACTCCAAAAGAAATACGTGAGTTGAGAACAGTGTACACTCGGTTTGACCATAGTATTCTATACTTACGTATGTATAAAGTGTGAGTGGTCTGACCCTATCCTACTGTGTGTATACTCTGCTTGGCACATGTCACCTAACTTTTGTCTCCTACTACGTATATGTACATGTATGTGTATGCGTTCATTGTTACACCATGTGTACATATACGCTCCTTTGACAATCCATTTTGATGTCATTGCATGATATTTTAATACCAGGTATTTGTAATCAACAAATTGGAAATTTGGTCTTAAAATGTTCGTCAACTGTACAACTTGCCTAATACTACAAATTGTCACTTAACTTCCTCAATAATATATACTGTAACTTATGATTCAAATTCCATTTGTCGGTTGCCAATTACAGTGGAACAGATTCTGAATTGCTTTACATGAGATTATGGATTACATGATAGCATCAAATGACTCCCTCAATACTCCTAATATTTCTAGACTAAGTTGTTCTACATGATGAAATGAACAGTTTTCAACAGTCTCTTGAGTTTCACATTAAATGGGTTCTACTTGGGATTCTTTTCAATTAATATCTGTGAATCTGGTCAACTCAGCTATGCAAAAATGTATATTGACTTTCTCATTATAATATCTAATAATTAGAATTATATTAATATATTGTGCCTATATAAAGCAAATCAATACCAGTCTTGTTTAGCACACACAAAGCTCAATACTTGTGTGTATGCCAATTTCCATGTTCTGTTTAGCGCACATAAATGGCAACTGTCATCTGTTTAGGATCACCCCCAGAAGTTGCTGATATAGAAGTTGGTAGTCCACAGTTAGCCCAGCGACACTCCACAGGGTTATCAAAGTTGGTGTAAAATGTATCACAATTGTGGTAGTAGTTGTCAGGGGTTTCCTTGTCAAATGCAATCCCAAGGAGACGATTGTCACGGTTTTCATGATCGCTAGGTGCTGGACGGACTCCATTCTTCCTAGTACAATGGTCCACACACTTGCGATGGTCCAGTAGAATGCCTCCTGTCCAGTCTGTATCCATATTCCCATTGTACCTACCTTGATACGCATAGACAAGTCTCTTATTGTGGTAGGCGACAATCATCATTTGAGTGGCATTGAAGCGAGACTTGTAGGGCACATTGCACCATCCACTGTTGATGTCGCTACAGGGTCTGTAGTGAGTGGAGAAATAGTACATGTCTGTTGTGAGTGGCCTAACCTCCATGTATGAATGTTTCCACACAAGAGTCCATCCTCCTCCACATGTGGTCATATCACACCAGACCTTTTGAAGGAGAGAAGGGAGGGAGTAAATTTCCTGTATGATAGATGTTTCCATGTAGTGATTGTAACCTGAATGGTCTGTTGAAGCTTTGAGCATTGATCTGTGAGTGTAATCCAGTAGAGCCCATCTGTTGGTGTTTGGTAGCAGTTTGATGTGTGTGATTGTAGTATCTCCTTACAGGAGGATCCTGGTACATCCTTTATGGCCCCCAGTGAAAGGGTTAACCTGTAGTGAAGGGTTGGTGGTAGTGATGGTGGTGGTGGTGTGGTTGATGACAGTATGACTAAATGTATATGTGAAGGTCCTATTGTGGTTTCCTTACTTGAAAGGTGTCCACTTTTCACTCTTACAAATCCAGACAGTGTCAGTTTGTAGAGGATTGTAGATGGAGTTCCCTTCCCTGGAGTCATCACATGGTGTGGTTGGTACTGATCTCTGTAGAGTGGATTGATACATCATTGTCAACATGCACCCAACATCAGCTAGCTGGTCTCACAAGAGACAATAGAAACAAGACATTGTGTACCAACATCGGTGAACTAGACTTCTCCACTACCCTCTATGCTAGGCTATAGTGCGGTATTAGAAATAATGGTCAGCATTCAGACATGGTCCATATTTTGGCATTTGTCTGACCCAAAAAGATTTGGGTCAGATATTAGGCTGAATCTAACATTCATTTAATGCACACGCAGTGATGTTACCAAATCTTTTTTACTGAGAATGCATGTCTACTTATGCTTTCATTATGTGTTGATGCACATCTACTGTTTGTACATGTGTACCCCTCCAAAAACATGTCTTGACAAATCTGACATCGTCTCACTCAAAATGATAGTGCTAGGACACTTGTCCATCCACCATTTGCTCCTTACGTATTTTTAAACAAATAGTGTATTTGCAGTTGATTCTCTAGTGAGGATCTCACCATTCCTCCCTCACCTTGTTGATGGCATGAGTAACATTCTCTGTAGTTCTCCTCAGCAAGTGATGATCTTGTCCTGAAATGATGTTGACACAGAACAACGTCCCTATCAGAACAGTCCACATTTTTATGATCTGCTATCTTCCACTGTATGGGTCAGATCTGATGGAGTGTGTGTAGCTGTTGTAGTGTCAGTGCTGGTTTTATAGAGTGGTCTGTTCCCCCACCCAAGGAGGGGTGTGACCATGAATTCTAATTAATATCTCAGAGTCATACTGCATGTACAGTTGTGCACTGTACACATGTTTAGGCTATGTGCTGTGGTAGTGCTAATGGTAGTACTGGGTTGGCAGGTCTTAAAATCCTGTTATGGTTGACTGAATCCTGGTACCATACTTATTTGTTGCTAACATTGAGTGCCTGTTCTTTATGATAGTATATGTAACATATACTATCATATGTAACATATACTATCGTAAAGAGCAGGTACTCAAAGCAGGGCAAACGTCCTTCCTAAATCACCACGTCATTTTTAAGATGTCATATTTGTATAATCATCTTTGTAATATTAATTGGTGCTGGTAACATTTGCATTGACTGTGACTGATTTGCCCATGTCCTTGATTTGTTGGATGTTCCACCAGCACCTGTGTACTGTGTGTGTGTGTGTGTGTGTGTGTGTGTGTGTGTGTGTGTGTGTGTGTGTGTGTGTGTGTGTGTGTGTGTGTGTGTGTGTGTGTGTGTGTGTGTGTACCTGCACATGAAGCTATCAGAATGCCTGGGAAGGGTGAAGCTTTTAGGGTACTCTCTCATGGAACAGCTGTTTTTCCACTTACCATCATCTGACTCAGCTCATAACATTGCATAAACAATCTGTGAACCAGCCAGGTTCCCATAACTCCACACACCCACTCTCCTGCCCTCCTGTTTGTCAGTTGTGTACTCTTTTCCAAAATCTCCCATCAAACTCATATGTACCCTCCCCCTTGCTTTCTTTGCCCCTCCCCTCCTGCTGACTCCTCCTCCTTCTCCCCTCCTGCTGACTCCTCCCCCTTCTCCCCTCATTTTACTCCATTTGGATCCACGTCTACCTACCCCATCCCTCTCTCCTCCACATCTCACCTCCATCCCTTTTCTCTTCCATCCTTGCATGACTCATTCATGCACTCTTTCCCTCTCCCCCAGTTCCCTTAACCACCCCTTCACTCTCCCTCCCTCATCCACAGGTCATCAGTGGGACTCCCCAAGAGCTGGTGTTCACTATCCCCATCTTTGAGTCCCTCCCACCTCAGTACTACGTCAGAGCCATGTCCGATCGTTGGTTGGGTGCGGAAGCAGTTGCCGCCATTTCATTCCAACACCTGATCCTCCCAGAGCTCCACCCACCTCACACCAACCTCCTCAACCTACAGCCCCTCCCCCTGTCGTGTCTCAAACCACCCCACTATCAGTCGATGTACAAGTTTGACTATTTTAATCCTGTGCAGACGCAGATTTTCCACACCATGTATTACACAGACCACAACGTCCTGTTGGGAGCACCCACTGGAAGTGGGAAGACAGTAGCTGCTGAACTCGCCATGTTTAGAGTGTTTGAGAATTATCCTGGAGCTAAGGTGTGTGTGTGTGTGTGTGTGTGTGTGTGTGTGTGTGTGTGTGTGTGTGTGTGTGTGTGTGTGTGTGCTGTGTGTGTGTGTGTGTGTGTGTGTGTGTGTATGTGTGCGTGTGTGTGTGTGTGTGTGTGCGCGCGTGTGTGCGTGTGTATGTGTGTGTGTGTGTATGTGTGTGTGTGTGTGTGTGTGTGTGTGTGTGTGTGTGTGTGTGTGTGTGTGTGTGTGTGTGTGTGTGCACATACTGTATACGTGTAAGCTTGATTATGCATGGCCCAGATTTTCCCTACCATGCATTACAGTAAATGGGTGTACACACTGACCCACTCTCACTTGTGCTCTGCAGTGCGTGTATGTGGCTCCATTGAAGGCTCTAGTGAGAGAGAGGATTGAGGACTGGAAAGTTAGAATTGAGCAGAATTTGGGCAAAAGGTCAGTTTCTCCTTGCCTGTGTAGAGCATGCCTCCACCTAGCTCATGTGCATACACACCATGTATGTACAGTATGCGTATGTCTGTGGTGGCATGGAACCTGGAGGGGTGACCACTCAACACCCCACCTGCCAAATTTGCTAGTGCTGTGTTTTGTGGTGTAGAAATCACCCTGGTGCGCTGACCTCTCCACTTCAAGTGCACACACAACTTGACTGGATCTGGGACTAGACATGTGTGCTGTTGTTACCATAGTGTTCTCCCTTAATCATTCTCTCATTTTTCCTCTGTCGGATGGTGCAGGGTGGTGGAGTTGACAGGGGATGTCACACCTGATGTCAGAGCCATTGAGAGAGCTGATGTGATTGTGACTACACCTGAAAAATGGGATGGTATCTCCAGGAGTTGGCAGACACGATCCTATGTACAGGCTGTGTCGCTAATTGTCATTGACGAGATCCACATGCTGGGTGAGGAGCGTGGTCCAGTTTTGGAGGTGATTGTCTCGCGTACCAACTTCATATCCTCACACACCGAGCACAAGGTCAGGATCGTAGGGCTCTCCACTGCTCTTGCCAATGCAAAGGATTTGGCAGACTGGCTGGGAATTAAACCGGTGTGTGTTTGTATGTGGGGTTGCATATGTGTATGTGTGTGTGTGTGTGTGTGTGTGTGTGTGTGTATGTGTGTGTGTGTATGTGCATACATGTGTGTGGTGTGTGTGTGTGTGTGTGTGTGTGTGTGTGTGTGTGTGTGTGTGTGTGTTTGTGTGTGATCGTGTGGGTGGGTGTGCGCACACACACACTTCTTCTTCAGTACTCCTTGCCCTCATAAGGGCATAGGGCAGGAACCAGGCAGTAGCCTGAGGTCCTGTTACTGATGTCAGATCGTCCTAAAGGGTGAGATGGCTAGTCTCACGCCTGACGACACTGGGTCTGGTGGCTACTGGGAGTCTTAGCCAGTAATGGCTCGTGTGTACGCACGTGCATGTGTGTGTATGCTCGTGTGTGTGTGTGTGTGTGTGTGTGTGTGTGTGTGTGTGTGTTTGTACACACGCATGCACGCACACGCACGCACACACGCACACACACACACACACACACACACACACACACACACACACACACACACACACACACACACACACACACACTCATGCCAGCTCAACCTCATCCTCAGGCTGGATTGTTCAACTTCAGACCAGCGGTGAGACCAGTCCCTCTAGATGTCCACATCAGTGGTTTCGCAGCCAAACAGTACTGCCCCCGAATGGCCACCATGAACAAGCCTGCCTACACAGCCATCAGCACCTATTCACCCACAAAACCTATTTTGATTTTCGTGGCGTCACGGCGACAGACACGCCTCACTGCACAGGCCCTCATTGGTTTCCTGGCAACAACGGAAACTCCGAAACAATGGCTACACATGCCCGAAAATGAGGTGCGTTTGAAATTTACTTCATTGCACACACAAACAGATATAAAGTAAAATTATACACACTAGTGCATGTAAAGATATGTATGTATGTATGTATTATACAGTACGTATGTATATTATATATATATTATAGATATAAACACATGTAGTTATTTATGCATGAGCTATTGCATAATCTGTGTATGTGTGCTGTTTTATGCAGCTTGTGTGTGTGTATTGTGGGTTGTTAGGGTGTTGTGTTGTGTGTATTGTGTGTGTGCGTGTTGTGTGTGTGTGTGTGTTATGTGTATGTGTGTGTGTGTGTGTGTGTGTGTGTGTGTGTGTGTGTGTGTGTGTGTGTGTGTGCGTTGTGTGCTGTGTGATGGTGCATGTTCATGCATCATTTACCGCAGTTGTTTTCATGGCGGTGTGTGTGTACATGCGTGCGATTCTTCATGGTTGACCTGCAGCTGGAGAGTCTGTTGTCTGGAGTAAAAGACACCAATCTGGTTTTCACTCTCGGTTTTGGAATCGGAATGCACCACGCCGGGCTACAGGAGCATGACAGGAGGACAGTAGAGGAATTGTTCCTGAATCAAAAAATACAGGTACAATGTGCCAACACTATTGCACTAATACTGCTGTTAATTATATGCAATTATAATATTTATCAATAGATTTCTGTACATAGAAAATATTTCCAAATTCAACAATTACACTAAGTGTTCCCTTTTATGTGGGAAGAAAATATTCGCAAATATTCCTCAAAAAAATCTGTCTTTTAAAGTGTTCCCTTTTAGGGGAGAAGAAAAATATTCCCCCAAAAAATTCCTAACAATCTGTTTTCTAAGTGTCCCTTTTAGGGGAAAAGAAAAAGTTCCCCAAAAAATTCCTCAAAATCTGTTGTCTATATAAATGTTCCCTTTTAGGGAAGAAGCAATGTTCAACCAGAAAAATCCTCCGACATTTCCTCTAAATCTGTCATCCTACTGCTGTACTTGTACTAGACAAAAATGTGTACATCTAAAACATTCCTGAGTATAGCACTCTCAAGAAATCTCTGACTATTGTTGGAAATACAGTCGCTCTATTCCAGCACTCAATGGGACTTAAGAGGTTGTCAGATTAGGAGGTTGTCGGATTAGGAGGTTGTCGGATTAGGAGGTTGTCCGATTACAGAGTGACTCTTAGCATGCTTTGATGTGGTGACTGTACCTCATGCGTAAGATGGTTGGATTAAAGAGAATGTCGGTATAGAGATGTCAGAGTACAGAAGTTTCACAGTATAGAATTCTCCCAATGTACTATAGTTAAGGTAAGGCACCCACATTTCATAAAGCCCCTTAATTCGTGCAAAGCCGTCACAAAGCATTTCAACTTGAATTTAGTGGGTCAGATTACTTTCTTTAGAATGCACAGCAAAAGGGATTTGTGAATTTGATATTGCTTCAGTAAGTATTTTAACCCACTCAATTCAAGTTGAAATACTTTTTGACAGCTTTGCACAAATTAGGGGGCTTTACGAAATTTGGGTCCTTTACCTTATGTAAATTAACCCACTTTCACTAGATTTGCCAATTTCAGCTTAAACAATGACAATCCCATAATTTTATTGAATTCAATACTTAATGTGTTTCTCTTTCTATTAAATTGTAATATCCTGTGATTGCTGTTTGTTTTACTTGTTTTCTCATAATTGTTGTTGTTTGTTTTACTTATTTTGTCATATTTGTTGTTGTTTGTTTTACTTGTTTTCCTTTTCCCAGGTTTTGGTTGCCACTGCTACACTAGCATGGGGCGTGAACCTTCCTGCCCACCTCGTCATTGTCAAGGGAACGGAGTACTTTGATGGGAAGACCCAACACTACGTCGACTATCCCATAACTGATGTCCTGCAGATGATGGGCAGAGCAGGGCGGCCGCAGTTCGACGACCAAGGAGTGGCGGTCATTTTCGTTCAGGACACAAAGAAACACTATTACAAGAAGTTCCTCTACGAACCGTTCCCTGTGGAATCAAGGTGTGTTAGTAGCCACTAGTGAGGCTGTATCTGTGCCTACCTTTTGTGTTCTGCTGTTTGTTTTACTTGTCTAAATTCCTCTATGAACCGTTCCCTGTGGAATCAAGGTGTGTTAGTAGCCACTAGTAAGGCTGTATCTGTACCTACCTTTTGTGTACTGTATCGCCACTAATTTTCGCAGGACTTCGCTTAGGTGAATTTGCAAATGAGCGCGCATTCAGAAAAATTCAGTTGCAAATATTTGATTAGATACATAGTCTATTCATCTAACACACAGTAGAGAGTGGTCCATTTCCAAAAATAAAGTCATGAATTACTATCATCATCATACGTACAATGTCATATGTATACTTTGAGGATGCATGCATGATGTATGTACGTGGATGCATATTTTGTACGTACATGTACATAACGGTGTACTTTGCTATGTGGGTACACACTCGCAATAGTGCACACTCCCATAGGTCCCCCATGCTTTTACGTTTACCAGCCTTAGTGCTGAAAGGTCAACCTTCTAATGATGATGTTGATGATCGATGATGCTTGAAATGACACTTGTGGTGTAGGGGATGCTCTGCCAGTGAACAGTGACTGTTAATTTGAATCCCCAAGTCGCATTGCAAACTTCTTTGTAATAGTGTGGTGCTTGTTGTAGCATGACTATCACATGGATGCCACATGACTATCACATGGATGTCACATGACTATCACGGGGACATCACATGCTTGTCTCATGCATGATTTGTATGCTCTCAATGTACACAGTCTTCTGGAGGTTCTCAGTGACCATTTAAATGCTGAGACAGTTGCCGGGACAATCTCATCAAAGCAGGAAGCAGTTGACTATATGACGTGGACCTACTTCTTTCGCAGATTGATCAGGAACCCCAGGTATTGTGTGGGGGGGTTGTGTGTGTGTGTGTGTGTGTGTGTGTGTGTGTGTGTGTGTGTGTGTGTGTGTGTGTGTGGTGTGTATGTGTGTGTGTGTGTGTGTGTGTGTGTGTGTGTGTGTGTGTGTGTGTGCATGCATGTGTGTGTGTGGTGTGTGTGTGTGTGTGTGTGTGTGTGTGTGTATGTGTGCGCGTGCATTCGTGGGTATAGGTGTGTACAGGTGGGTGGGTGTTCATGGGGTGTGTTCATTTGAGTACATGTACATGTGTGGATTGGTGGGTGTGCTTGTGTGCTCTTAATGGGTGTGTGCAACACAAGTGCTCATTTATAGCCTTTTGTGTTACGTACATACAATACATCACAAGCGTTCATTGCGATCTAGCCATTCGTCTTCTGTTGAGCTACAGTACTCTTGAGCTGGATTTTGTAAAAAAATTTGGTTTAACTTGCGTAATATTTGTCCCCTTTCACCAGCTACTACCACTTGGAGGACACCACGTCAGGCTCCATCAACACATACCTCTCACAACTGGTGGAGAGGAGTTTGACAGAGCTCAAGATATCCTCATGTATTGAAATTGATGAGATTGTGAGTTGTGTGTGTGTGTGTGTGTGTGTGTGTGTGTGTGTGTGTGTGTGTGTGTGTGTGTGTGTGTGTGTGCATGCGTCCACACATATGCATGCATGTGTATGTGTTAATTTGCATAATTTGTGAGTGATAATGCAGAATTCTCTCTTTCAACCTTTGTTCGCCCCACTTTACTCTCTCTTTCTCTTTCCACTATCCCCTCAGGACAATCGCACCATCACACCGCTTCCTCTCGGATCCATTGCATCATTCTACTACCTCCACCACCTCACAGTGAGGCTGTTTAGGAGCAGAATCTCTCCCTCCAACACAATGGAGGAGCTACTGAAGATATTGTCAGTGAGTTGAAATTGTCACCTCCTTTATCAGAAGAACAATGCTCTGACCCGTTTGACATCACTCACATTGACATGTGCACATTTAAACCCTCCAAAATAAGGACACCTTCTTAGGTGGATGGCTTTTTGTGGTCCCAAGGGTGTCCTTATTATAGGGGTTCACTGTACAGAACTGCTTACTGTGGTCCCAATGGTGTCCTTACTACAGAGGTTCCACTGAACAGGATTGTTTACTGTGGTCTCAAGGGTGTCCTTATTATAGAGGTTTCACTGAACAGGACTGCTTACTGTGGTCCCAAGGGTGTCCTTATTGTAGGGGTTTCACTGAACAGGACTGTTTACTGTGGTCCCAATGGTGTCCTTACTATAGAGGTTCCACTGAACAGGACAGCTTACTGTGGTCCCAATGGTGTCCTTACTACAGAGGTTCCACTGAACAGGACTTTACTGTGGTCCCAATGGTGTCCTTACTACAGAGGTTCCACTGTACAGAACTGTTTACCGTGGTCCCAAGGGTGTCCTTATTACAGAGGTTTCACTGTGCAGGACTGCTTACTGTTGTTCCAATGGTGTCCCTATTGCAGAGGTTCCACTGTACAGAACTGATTACTGTAGTCCTAATGGTGTCCCTATTACAGAGGTTTCACTGTACAGGACAGCTTACTGTGGTCCCAATGGTGTCCTTATTTATAGAGGTTTCACTACATATAACTACAATACTCATGCATCAGAATTACATGGAGGTAATGTGTGTTGTTGTTTGGATGTGTTTTATCTTTGGACAGATAACACATGTCACAATTGTTTGTCAAACAATTATTCAATTGTACAACGTTTTGCCCACTTGGGCTTCTTCAGGTACACACAACTAACAGTAGTTTAGTTTTTAGTTTGTGTGTACCTGAAGAATTGTACAACTAATGTGTGCTGTGTGTCTGTGTGTACTTTCACGTAGGACGTTCCCGAGTACGATGAGTTGCCAGTGCGACACAACGAGGACAACCTAAACAGGTGTGTTTGCTCACTCCTTGTGCATGTATCTCAACTGTACACGTCACTACTGTCATTCCTTGTGCATGTCAGTACTGTCTCTCCTTGTGTATGTCAGTGCTGTCACTCCTTGTGCATGTCAGTACTGTCACTCCTTGTGCATGTCAGTACTGTCACTCCTTGTGCATGTCAGTACTGTCACTCCTTGTGTACTGTCACTCCTTGTGCATGTCAGTGCTGTCACTCCTTGTGCATGTCAGTACTGTCACTCCTTGTGTATGTCAGTACTGTCACTCCTTGTGCATGTCAGTACTGTCACTCCTTGTGCATGTCAGTACTGTCTCTCCTTGTGCATGTCAGTACTGTCACTCCTTGTGCATGTCAGTACTGTCACTCCTTGTGCATGTCAGTGCTGTCACTCCTTGTGCATGTCAGTACTGTCTCTCCTTGTGCATGTCAGTACTGTCACTCCTTGTGCATGTCAGTACTGTCTCTCCTTGTGCATGTCAGTACTGTCACTCCTTGTGCATGTCAGTACTGTCACTCCTTGTGCATGTCAGTACTGT
>CAUJGJ010000368.1:140000-145000 GCA_963170055.1 Halisarca cf. caerulea
TGATAGTAAGTACCTGGTTTCGCACACACTCCTGGATAGTAAGTATTCCTCATTCTGTCCCTGTGTATACCTCATGTACATAACCCAACCCTGATAGTAAGTACCTCTGATAATAAGTACTGTATATACTGATTTTGTGTCCTCTTTGGGGTACGTACTAAGCAAGTTTCACGTACTTACTATCCTAGTTTGACTGCATGTTTGTAGAATCCCAAGAGACGGTGCACTTTTTTGTATTGGATCAGATACACAAGTACTAACTGTTACCAGGCAACCATCATATATCGATCTGTTACCAGGCAACCATCGTTTTTTGCAGAGTATGATTAAATTTATGTGTGACTACTACAACTACTACACTACAAAAGGTTCTATGTTAGAGTGTTTTTTATACATTATCATTGATGCTTTCAGCCAACTGCACTTATTCTTACTGAACTAGCAAATGTGCTAGAACAAGATGTTGTGTGTTATGCACATATCTGTTGCAGTATTCTATTTCTTGTATGTGAGGGGTTCTGGGTTATCAAAGGCTGGATTGAGGAGTCGTGACTGTGTTCCTCTTTAGCTGTATTCCTCTTTAGCTGTGTTCCTCTTTAGCTGTGTTCCTATTAACATATGCGTTTTCTTGTACAGTGTAGTCCACATAATTCAAATCTGCTTAATACAAATTTTCGCTTAATTCAAATAAAACTTCAGTTCCCTATATACTTCCAATACATAGAATTTGTAGGGAATTTCCTCTTAATTCAAAACTGATGTGAATGAACATGCGGAAGAATCCAAAGCAAGAGACTTTGATAAGCATAGAACTGTCAGTTTAGTCTTTTTAAATGATTACTTTTTCCTGCTATTCTTGATTACTGATCTCGAGATCCTTGAGGTGCAGTATATGGCAATCTTCTCATGTTATAACACTTTCAGATGGCTTTCTTTGTATTTGAAACTTCCATCTAGACACTATCCAGCTGACATTTACCATTCATTTTGTTATGATGACATATTGTATGTATGAATTCAACATAAGCCATACAACATATGGATACTGATAATTCAAAATTCCTGTTAATTCAAACTTATTGTTGCTCTCCTAGAGATTTGAATTATGTGGACTACACTGTATTTTGATTTGCAGGCAAAAGAGGCCAAGGCTGTGGCACCTCGGTTTCCAAAACCCAAGGACGAAGGCTGGTTTGTGATTCTCGGAGAAATCGACACAGGAGAGCTTGTCGCGTTGAAGAGGATTGGAGGAATTCGATCGAAGAGCACACTTACCCTGTCCTTCACGGCTCCTCATTCTGGTTGCCATATTTACACACTGTACCTCATCAGTGACAGCTACTTGGGACTGGATCAACAATATCCACTCCCTCTTGAAATAGTTGAACACAATTACGATCAATAATGAACAAAATTAATGCTATTTTGGAATTAATGTACATACATACATGTTTACTGCTCGATCAATGCGAAGCAGAAGTCTGACTCAACATCTTGAACACAATGGTACTAGATAAGGTACATTGGAACTTGCTTAGTATAAGTACCTGGTTTAGTACATATATACTCGTCCCGGATAGTAAGTACTCCTCATTCTGTCCCCGTGTATACCTCATGCATACATAAACCAACCCTGATAGTAAGTACCTCTGATAATAAGTATACTGATTCTGTGTCCCCTTTGAGGTACGTACTAAGCAAGTTTCACAGTACATATTGTACATATGTGCTTCCCGATCAATGTGAAGCAGTATGTTGTGGGAATTTGTACTTTCCTGTGTGCTTGTACGTGGCTTGTTTGGTTAGCCACCAATGTGTGTGCATGTGTAGCACTATCCACAGGACTCATGTTCATACAGTATATATATATATATATATATATATATATATATATATATATATATATATATATACAATATATATAATATGAACATATATGAAAAATTGCATATACACTTTACCTATTCATGCACCCTTGTCCAGTATAAATCTATATATTATAGCTATATATATTGCATGTATATTTGGCACTAGCCCCACATGCACACATTATTGCGACATCCCAATTTAAATTAATTTTCAGACTTAAGTGCTGTGGCATGTGCATATTATATGTGTTCGTGTATAGCATTGGGTGTATACATGGCGGCGTTAAGTCTGTGCAACATGCATATTATATTTAAATTGCCATATACGTATGCATGTGTACATGTACATGCGTATTTTAGCACAGACATGCATGCATGCAGTATAAATCTATAGCTATATAGACCAATATACTGTATGTTTGCCACTGACACCATTCGGATCATGACATATATATTATTATTATTATATATATATTTAATTTTTCAGATCGAAGTGCAGTGTGCAGGTGTATTTGTATTATATAGCATTGGGTATATGGTGGTGTTGCATAAGTCCAGTATTTGGCACATGCATGCACACTTCTAGCAGACATGCATGATCAGAATTGCTGTACGTGGGTGTAATTGTGTATATGCGTAGCACATGCACACTGGGTATGTATGGGGGTGCTAATACCAATAGTCAGTATACAATATATATAGCACCACACACACATTCACAGCAGTGTGCAAATTTCCTTAAAGTGCTGTGGGTGTAGCATTTTGTATAGAGATGGTAAGACTAGTATTTGGCATTATATCACCACACACATTCACATTGGACACACATGAAGTTTCCCAAGTGCTGTGATTGCAGAATCAATGAACAGTATCAAAAGGAAAAGCACACGAACAAGCTATAGGGTGTATGCATAAAAATCAATCAAAAATGGTGAAAAGATGTACTAGGATTCACACAGCGCATAACGTACGCACTGCAACATATACCTTACTGAGTTCCGGTATAGGAATATAGCCTATACAGTGAGACCTCTCTAATCCGACACTCAATGGGGCTTAATAAGGTGTCGGATTATGAGGTTGTTGGATTACGAAGTGACTCCTTCCATACTTAGGTATGGTGACTGTACCACATCAGATGGCCATGGGCAGATTAGAGATCAGAGATGTCGGATTAGAGAGGTTTAAATAATGCTACCCTGATATCATATACTGTCGAACCCCTCTATAATGAACCCTGGATACAATGAACTCTCTGATATAACAAACATAGACCTTAGAATGTACACCTATTTACTCTATGTAAATGAACCCTGATGTAGTGAACACCCTGATGTAGTGAACACCCTGATGTAGTGAACCTTTTCAGTGGTCCCGAGGGGGTTCGTTATACTGAGGTTTGACTGTTACAGTAGTAATAGCAATGATTAACTCATGCAATGGAATAATACTATTCATTGCAGTGGAAACTTTGATAGTGGGCTCTCCCAAATAAGGACCCCTGGGCCAGTATAATGAACCTCTCTACAAAGGACCTGACTTATGGTCCAGTACCATTCCTACAATACAATTTGAACTTTTCAAAGAGGACAATTGCAACCTCTCTACAAAGAATGAATCAACTGAATTCATGTCATCTCCAAAATGTCCTTATTTGCTGGTTTCACTATTCTCCCGTTGCCATGTAGGGTTATCCAGAGTGGAACAAGCAAGACTTTTGAGCCTCACAGACACATTTGAAAATTGAAGTTCCCACTCCAATGTGTATCCCCATTCCAATTTTACTGCTGTTGCAACAAGAGGGAGGTGGATGAATTTGCCCATACATGTACATGCATAGTCTGAGACAGTATACTTCTTAAAATTTCTAGTCAAAAGTATACCTTGCTGGGTGCCATACATTCACCACTCAATGGGGCTTAAAAAGTGTCAGATTAGGACATTGTTGGATTACGGAGTGACTCTTTCTATACTTAAGCATTGTGACTATACCACATAAAATGGCCACAGTTAGATGTGAGATTAGAGAATGTCAGATTAGAGAGATTTCACTGTGTGGCTCCCCCTGCAGTGCAAATAATGCTACCCTGATATCATGATACCTGATGTACATGTGTGTACACTCCTCCACACATGCACTGCCCTGCACTGCACTCGCTACTTTATTTGGTGACCATGCACATTTATGGTGCCAGCTGTTGGTCACACCAAATAAACAGACTGTGGTGAACTGACTGTTGGTCAAACCAAATAAATAGACTATGGTGAACCAGTTGCTGGTCAAACCAAATAAACAGACTGCGGTAAAATGGCCATTGGTCACATTGAATAAACAGACAGTGGTAAACTGGCCATTGGTCACATCAATTATAATATTATAATTAAACTGCAGACAGATTTAATTAATTTTCCTCCACATAAGTGAACATAATTGACAGTAACAACAATTAACCGTGCATGTACAAATTTGATCAATCTGGTCCAGAATAATTGTCAATGGAAGCATAACAGGGGGGAGGGGCAATGCAAGATGAGGAACAAATGGAGACTGAATTTTGGTTGGCAAGAGTGGATGATCCAGATGATGGTGCGTCACTCGATTCCGTGGGCAAATATCATCACAACACCCGGAGAGGCTATCATGGTCTCTCCCATGTGCTCGTTCTCGGACGCCATTATCACAATGGCTTGTTTCCCGGGAATGCGGCGAGCAATGTAGTGTTCATACTTTCTTCTATTAGACTGTCTCGTTTCTAGTGTACTCAGTCCCTGCGGCCATTTTCTCTCGTGTGAGTTGGTCATCAGGTCGTTAATGAGACACTGCGGACATCCGCTGTCCAGCAGAGCTCGTTTGATGATTGCCTGAAGGACTAGATCAGGTGTAGATATCATACCACCCCAGCGTTTGACGTGGGCCCGCTTCAACGTTGACAGCCATCTTGCCGTGTGGATGGCGTGTTCAACGTCATCGCCGCTTCCAATCCCGTGAGCCTGTCCACTAATACGCAGACCACGAAGAAGCTCTCTCAACACCATTATTTCCTGTTGTAAACCAACGAGCGCTTGATCTTGCTGGTCCACTCTCATTTGTAAGTGGATCACTTTCTTCGACTCTTCTTTCAGCAGGTTTAG
>CAUJGJ010000368.1:150000-157500 GCA_963170055.1 Halisarca cf. caerulea
TAGCCATAGTTGCCTTCTGTGTACTAGCCATAGTTGCCTTCTGAGTGGTATCCCTAGTTGCCTTCTGAGTGGTATCCCTAGTTGCCTTCTGAGTGGTATCCCTAGTTGCCTACCGAGTGGTAGCCATAGTTGCTTTGTCTGGTAGCTGTAGTTGCAGTCCGCCAGGTGCAGTGTAAGCAGAGGTACGTACGTACGTACATGTGTACATATATGCAATTACTGAATTTGTCTGACCTTTTTATTGAGTAATTTTGGCTCAAGTGTATTGTTAAAATTCTCTAATAGGAGAGTGTGCACGCGCGCATGCGTGTGTACATGCTTGCATACGCACGCACGTATGTATGTGGATGTCTCCATACAGTGGTGTGCTACTGCACAGAGTAGCTACGTACGTACGTACATACATGTGCAGAAGTTGGTCAGTGAAGACAGTGTTGCATTGGTACATACGTACGTATATTTACAGTAAGCATTTATACACATATGTATTACATATGTATTACATACGTACATATTCACAAGTGCACATGTACATATGTATGCAGTAAGCATGTACGTTGGTTAGTGAAGACAGTGTGCAGTGGTACGTACAGATGTTGGCCACTCATTTCTGCTGTTCCTCTTTTCTACTATCTCTTACTTCACTTTCCTGTCTTGTGAGAAGAAAAAGTTCACAAAGAACTTTTCTTGGAAGGGTATCAATTTGAGGGGAGGGACAGTGGGAAACTAGGAAGAAGAGCTGATAGCTGAACAAAGATTGGATTTTTTTTAGGAAATGTACGTTTTTAGATAGTTACGTACGTATGTATGTAGTTAAGAGAAGCAGTCATGTGGAGGAAATTGGAGGAATGCCACTGTGTGTGTGTGTGTGTGTGTGTGTGTGTGTGTGTGTGTGTGTGTGTGTGTGTGTGTGTACGTAGTATAACATGTGTAAGACTACCACTACCCCCCCCCCCCACTCCCGTCTACAACAGACAATCCTCCTTTTATGTCATTATTCATCCTTTATTATATTTCTGCCTCCTCCTCCTCCCCCCACTCCTGCCATTTTTCCAAAAGAAGCCCTGACAGAAGGTCTGGTGTAATACATAGGTACGTATATATGTATTGGCATACACTTTTACAAAGCAGCCATCTTTTTTAACATCAGCCAGGATGCCCTTGTGCAGAGGTTTGATTGTGCGAAATGAACAATACTAGATCGTGGTAATGGAAGAGGTGTATTGGTATATGTATGTACATACGTACATATGTATGTACATATGTACATGTGTATGTACTGTGTTCGTATGGACATACATACATGCATACGTACATACAGTGTGATATACATACGTACATATGTACCAGGTTTGTGTCTATATAGGAATATTATATGTACATCTTTTTCAATGTACATACATATGTATATATGTATGCTCTAGTACCCAATTTCGATGAGGCCATTTTTACCTACGCATTTTCTCTCCTGCAATGTTGCAAGAGGGTCGAATTGCCCATTTTCAGTCAGTGATCCCCCCATCCAGGCTTCTGTGTGTGATTGTATCCTTGGTATGGAGGCTATTGTGTACTGTCTATGTGCAATACTATTGGTTGTGTGTGTATGTGTCGGTTTGAAAAGTCACTTTCTATGACTTGATAGTTTGTGTTTGTACATATGCACTTTCTGTGTGTATGCGTACATGGCTTCAAGGATGTTTGGGTGAAGTCTTATTGTGTGTGTGTGTGTGTGTGTGTGTGTGTGTGTGTGTGTGTGTGTGTGTGTGTGTGTGTGCGCGTGTATGTGTGTGTGTGTGTGTGTTTATATGTATTTGTGTGTATGTATGTGTGTGTGTGTGTGTGTGTGTGTGTGTGTGTGTGTGTGTGTGTGTGTGCGCGCACGCGCTGTGCATGTGCGTGTGTTTGATTTTTCTTGTATACTTGCATATACATATATACATACGTACATGCATATGTATGTGTATAATGTACTGTGTATGCGTACATGCATACGCAAATGTTCACAGTAAAATGTGGTGTCATATGTACATAGTATACCAGTTGTTGCCTATGTACAGAGTACTGTGGAGCCATTGTAAGTCAAAACTCAAAGGACCACCCTCAAATGTTCATCTTAAGAGAATTTCATCTTAACAGAACTCGAGTCCATACTTATTTCTACCCTTGGACTTGACATGTATTTTTTCTTAAGAGAAACTTCGCTTTAAATGAGTTTGTCCTAAGAGGGTGCTACTGTACGTACTTGCAAGGGTGGTATGCCACTCTCCTGCCCCGAACACCAAGACAGTTACTTTTTGTGTGAAAATTGACTTAAAACGCCCATGTACATGTGGACGTAGGTGGATGATATATACACGGATGTGTGTTGTTTTCGATCCATGTTAATTCATGTCCATTATCTGTGAACACCCACGTACGTACGTACGTACAGAGGATTCTCATTTATCCGCAACTGCTTTGTACGTTTTGTTGTGCATATTATATATGTACATACGTACGTACATCGGATGCATATTAACAGCATGAGTGTATATACGTATGTAGGTGTGTATGTACATACATACGTATGTACGTACGCACGTATGTACAGTATGTGTGTGTTTATTTTGTGCTTGTGTGGTTTTGGTAGATGAATATTAGGTGCATATGTATTAGTATGTAAATGTAGGCATGATTGTGTGTGTGTGTGTGTGTGTGTGTGTGTGTGTGTGTGTGTGTGTGTGTGTGTGTGTGGTGTGTGTGTGTGTGGTGTAGGGTGTAGGTGTGTGGTGTAGTGTGCGGGTGTGAGAGTGGTGTGTTGTGAGGAAGTTAAAGTGTGTAGTGTGTGAAAACAGGTCCATATGAATGGTGTATGGTTTTGGGAGCAGTGTGTTTGTGGACCTGGTCACAGGCGTACTGTGTGTGTGGAAGTGATGTGGGCGTGTGAGTCTAGTGTTGTGTGGGTGTGGGTGTGGCATGTGAACTTCCTCATGACCTAGAGTTAGTGAGTGTCTGCCTCCATACACGTGGATACATCCATGCATAGATAGCCTTTTAAGCTACTGATTTTGTCTGTGGGGGAATATCGGGCCACCTCAGTTGACCAATTGCAGGAGATCTGGTTATTCACTCCGAATTGTGGGGAATCTTCCTAACCTGCCAAAGCCTCCCAAGCCAGCTGCAGTGCCCATACATGTGTATGTATGCATGTACTGTACATGTGCATGTACATATGCATGTACGTTGTACTTAAGTAAGTAACATACGTATGTACATACACTACTACTACTGTTATGTACGTATGTACGTACATGTGTACTTGTGTATGTAATGTATGTGCGTACATGCATACCTCAGTGCTGTGTGTGTGTTAAGTTGGCCATTTTGGTTGCTACGTATTTTGGGCTGCATGGGCCTAGTTTGGTCTAGTGTGCATTTTCTTCTCTCCCGCATGTACATACGTATGAATACGCCGAGTTGTGATGGTGTCCAAGTGTGTTAAAAATATCCCCCTCACACACGCCCAGTCCTCCACCAGAATTTGCCACACGTGCTTGTATGTTTGCTACACGTGCTTATATGTTTGCCACACGTGCTTGTATGTTTGCTACATGTGCTTGTATGTTTGCTACACGTGCTTGTATGTTTGCCACATGTGCTTATATGTTTGCCACACGTGCTTGTATGTTTGCTACAAGTGTTTGTATGCTTGCTTAGTGGCCTTTCTTGTAGCACAGTGATGTTGTCTGTAATGTGATTAGTTGATGTGCAATTCATTTTAATGTAATTGGGTTGAATTGTATCTTGTTTCTTCAACCATTGTGGATCTGTTTGTGGGGGCGTAGGTTGTGTATACTACTTTGTCATAAACTGTATACGTATGTACGTATTTATGTACATTGTATGTTTGTTGTCCAGTTTTTTGTGAAAAGTACCATATGTACATGCATACATATACGTACGTACATATGTACTGTACGTACATACGTACATGGGTTGACAGTATGTACATATGTATGTACTGTGTACACACACACACACACACACACACATACACACATACGTATATATATATAATATATATATACATTTTTTTTTTAAATTAATATTAAATACAATAAAGGTAAATACAACTATATAGCACACACACTAGCACCAATTACACCAGAGTTAAGCACAGCTACCTAACACACACACTGAGTTACACACACACTCACACATGTCCTTGTAGATGTATCCCAACGTACATACTGCATGTGTAAGCCATGCACAAGCTTCAAGCTTGTGAGCAACCTTCAAGGACCCTTTGACTATTGGACGTGTATAGGTGTGTGTGCACCATTAATCACTGGGAATTCTATTCATTCTGAGAATGGTGAATATGCCTGTTATGGTTGGTGTAGATATGCTGAGCTATGGGAACTTTACTAATTGGTACTGTTCAGCATTGCTGACATTCTCGTGCCAAATTTAGTCTTCTTGTTTAATCATTTGTCAGGTTTAAATGGCTTAACCTCAGCTGGCATGTACTGTGGTGTGTGTGTGTGTGTGTGTGTGTGTGTGTGTGTGTGTGTGTATGTATATACATATCCTTTCTGTACAGGTTTTCCTGAGTGCATTCACAGAACAGGGATGGACCAACAACAGGAAATCTTCACTGCACGATTTATAGCAGCTATCAGAGACCGGAAGGTGTGTGTGTGTGTGTGTGTGTGTGTACATACATTTCATGTTTATAGGTACGTACACACGTACGTATGTACGTATATACACATAGTATGTTTATATGTATGTATGTAATAGTTGTATCCTGCCTTGGTGTGCTACAGCAGCCATAAAGTGCTGATTGACCGAGGGCGCAGCCCGAGGTCAATCAATTAGCACTTTATGCTGCTGTAGCACACCAAGGCAGGATACAACTATTATGTGTCATGGTGAAGCGGGAAACTTTCGCGGAAGAAAACCTTCGCGAATAAGAGAGGATTCGCAAAATTTTTATTCGCGAAAAGTCAAAAAGGATTGAAGCGTCGTTGTGCGTTATTCAGTACATAGACGCTATCGAGGACGCTATGTAACCAGTTTTGTTCGTGCTAAGCCTTTTATTTGAAGATATACTCGGTCGTAACGCTTAGTCGTACAGCTTATGGCTGCTATGCCGGGATTGCTTCAAGTAGTTTCGACCTTCTAAACCGACACTATCGGTTCTCTCTGCTTATACAGCATCTTCATCAGATTCTACGATTACAACTGCAGACAAGGAGATAAGGCAAGTTCCCAGAGCTCCTTGTAGACACGATAGCCTCGCACGATATTTTTCAGTACGTAGGTCACGCGTATGCATATGTGTTTCCACACACGTGGAAACACACATGCTTTGATATGGCCACGTACACAATGGCTGCCTTACCAATCCGCGAAAGTTTTCTTCCTTAAAGAATTTCTTTTGGACGATTCGCGAAAGTTTTCTTCGCAAAATTTGTCTTTTTAGATGATTCGCGAAAGTTTCCCGCTATACGGCAAAACACTGCAAATGTGACAATTGACAACTACTAATTAATGAGGCATGAATGGGTTTTGACTGGGCAGGAGATTGACAAGACCCTTGACCTGTGCTACATCAGAGTAGCAGGGCTACATCGTGAATGTAAGCCCGCGGTATTCTTTGATCCACCCAACTTTCGCCCCCGCACCATGACACATGTATGGATGTATATTTGTGTTGTTAGGAAGGTGTGTACATTTTTTCCTTTTCCTTTTTTAACAACTAATCTCTTTGGGAAAGTGTTTCCGTGTGTGACATCAATGGGTGTGACTGTGTGGGCGTGAGTCCCTTTCATCCTCTCTTCCTACTCCCCCTCTTGTGTTTTGCTGCTTGGCCCATTTCCTACTAACCAAGCGACTGTTTTGTTTCATCTCAAACATATGCCCATTGGCAGAAACAACCCCTGGCCATGCAGTGCAGTTCCTCCATTCCGAATGTAGTAAAACTTGTCTGTAACCACCGTTCAAGGGGCCAAGTGATTGTGGTCTCTGTACTGGTCTGCGGTCTCAGGCATGACAATATGCTATATGTACGTATGTACGTACGTACATACAGTGTGTGTGTGTGTGTGTGTGTGTGTGTGTGTGTATGTGTGTGTGTGTGTGTGTGTGTGTGTGTGTGTGTGTGTGTGTGTGTGTGTGTTTGTGTGTGTGTGTGTGTGTGTGTGTGTGTGTGTGTGTGTGTGGTGTACATTGTGTATGGTACGTACTGTACATATGCGTATGCTTGTGTGTACATACGTATGTGTACGTATATATGCATTATGTGTATTGAATCATATACATATACGTACGTATGTATGTACATATTAGCATTGAAACTAATACCACAGAGCTCTAAATTTTTATGGTTGGCCACTTTTTTGAAATATTTGTGGAAATAAATTTTGCGGGTCTGTCCTTCAGCTGCTACCTACCACAAATACAGCACCAATTTTTTTGCGGTGAGCAATTTTGCACTCCAGTGTGCATCCTCAAAAAACGTGAAAGTTGAGCTCCTTAAAAATTTAGCACTATGTGGTATATTTCACGATATTTCATGCAGACTCATTCATGAAATCCGCATAATAGAGTCTCGTGAAAATTAGTGACTATACGGTTTTTGACATTCTTGTATTGAGGAAGAGTGCACAGTTTCCTTTGCTTGTTTTGTCTCCTGTTTGTCCCTCACCATTCACTTGATGTGTGTTCATTCAATACTCCAACACTCTCCATTCCCCACTCTCCACTCTCCTCTCTCCACTCTCCGCTCTCCACTCTCCATTCTCCACTCTCCACTCTCCACACTCCACTCTCCACACTCCACTCTCCACACTCCACTCTCCACACTCCACTCTTCACATTCCTCTCTCCTCTCTCCACTCTCCACTCTCCACACTCCACTCTTCACATTCCTCTCTCCACTCTCCACTCTCCACTCTCCACTCTCTATTCTCCACTCTCCACTCTCCACTCTCCACTCTCCACTCTCCATTCTCCACTCTCCACTCTCCACTCTCCTCTCTCCTCTCTCCACTCTCCACTGTGCAATTGTATCAAAAGACAGTGTTGCGACAGCCGACACCATTCCTTTTGTTGCCTGTTGGGGGTCGCCTACTGACCATGTACTGTACACTGCACTCTGTGGTGTTAGAGGTTGTTTGTGTAAACTGTGTGTATTTGTGTACATTGTTGAATTTTCTCAGAATTGTATGTGTGTTTGATAGCAGAGGAGTGTGAATGTGGGACAGAGGTGTGTGTGTGTGTGTGTGTGTGTGTGTGTGTGTGTGTGTGTGTGTGTGTGGTGTGTGTGTGTGTGTGTGTGTGTGTGTGTGTGTGTGTGTGTGTGTGTGTGTGTGAGTGACTGATTTGCCACACACACACACACACACACACACACACACACACACACACACACACACACACACACACGTTATGTGTGAATTTCTTCACTTATTCCACTCCTGTACTGCACATATGCCAAACAGATGTGTTGAGAAT
>CAUJGJ010000368.1:175000-182500 GCA_963170055.1 Halisarca cf. caerulea
CAGCCAGCCATGTATGCTTGTATCCTGGTGAGGGGGCGAATTATGGGTGGATCAAAGGAAAAAGTGTGCTGACATTTGTGATGTAGCACAGGTCACTGATATACGCACACTTCCTAATTGATATCAATTGATATCAATTAATAGTGCAAGTGGCTGGAACTGATCAACTCTAGATGAGCCTGTACACACCAACAGTAAACAGTGAATGGTTGCCAGGATACAAATTAGTTATATCCTGCCCAGGTGTGCCACAGCAGAAAATACAGTGCTGATGACCTCGGGCTTCGCCCTCGGTCAATCAGCACTGTATTTCTGCTGTGGCACACCTGGACAGGATATAACTAATACATGTACGTATTCATGTGCTATACATACATACATGTATGTATATACGTATTCTTTTGCGCTCTTTCATTCCAACGGTTAGAGTTTGTGTCTGTTCTCCTACAGGACAATGCCGGGACATCAAGAACTACAACTCTGCCTTTGCTCTGATGAGGTCTGCTTTGCACACACATAATACATTGCATATTAACACTGCACAACATATACTGTATGTGCATGTATGTATGTGTGCTGGTCTATGTATGTATGTATGTATATACAGTAGAGCCTCGTTAGTAAGAACACTGTTAATGAGTAATACCTGGTTAGGAAGTACAAGGATATGATACCCCAGCTTATAACCCGTAATACTAATCTATATGGTTAGCAAGTACTACTGATGGTGAGTAGCAATTTGGAGGGTCCCCAGGTGTACTCACTAACGAGGTTTGACTGTACGTACATTGCATATTAACACTGCACAACATGTACTGCATGCATGTATGTATGTGTGTGGGTGTATGTATGTATGTACGTGTACATACGTATGTATGTACGTATGTATGTATGTTGTATGTACATGTACATACGTACATATGTATGTATGTATGTATGTATGTTTGTATACATACTACATGGATATGTACAACAGATACAGAGCTACAGCATACCAAGCAGCATATTATGTTCATACACATGCTATGTTGCCACTTGGTTGCGCACGTGTTACGTGTGTTGGTACTTCTGATTGTGTGCAGTGGTCTGAATGCCGCTGTGGTGCAAGGCTTGAGGTCAACGTGGGAGAAGGTTCCGACTAAGCACAAGAGAATTAAGGAGGTGTGTGTGTGTGTGTGTGTGTGTGTGTGTGTGTGTGTGTGTGTGTATGTGTGTGTGTGTGTGTGTGTGTGTGTCTGATGTGTGTATGTGTGTGTGTGTGTGTGTTTGTGTGTGTGTCTGATGTGTGTATGTGTGTGTGTATGTGTGTGTGTATCTGATGTGTGTGTGTGTGTGTGTGTGTGTGTGTGTGTGTGTGTGTGTGTCTGATGTGTGTATGTGTGTGTGTGTGTGTGTGTGTGTGTGTGTGTGTGTGTGTGTGTGTGTGTGTGTGTACATACATATTTTCAGCTTGACTGCATGTTATTTCAATTTGTAGGAATTGGAAATATTTTTTGATCCATCTCGAAACATGGCTCGGTATCGCACAGTCATCAAAGCTGCGTCTCCACCCTTTGTTCCTCTCTTCCCTCTCATCATGAAGGATCTTACCTTCTTCCACGAAGGGTTAAAATCAAAGGAGAACGGTTTGATCAATTTTGAGAAATTGAGATTACTGGCCAAAGAGATCAGACAAGCCAAAGGCTACTGCAACAAAGTTATTGAGGTGAGCTAGGGGAAAACCCTTTAATTAGGGAACCATATGTGCGAGTAGCAAGAGAAGAAGTCCTAAGTGAGCAGTTTGTGAGATGAGGGATAGGAAAACCTTTAAGTGTGTGTATGTGTGCGTGCGTGTGTGTGTGTGTGTGTGTGTGGTGTGTGTGTGTGTGTGTGTGTGTGTGTGTGTGTGTGTGTGTGTGTGTGTGTGTGTGTGTGTGTGTGTGTGTTGCTAACATACATATGTACTGTATGTACAGTTTCATTTTCTTCCCTTTCTTATGTACGTACGTATGTATGTTTACTTTCCTTGCTATAGCCACCAGCTCCAGGATATACTGCAATGCAGTTTGGGCCAAAACGGACTGTGTCCATTGGTAGAGCTAAGGGCTTGAAGGTGGCCCAAAATCTCAATTTGGGGAAATTTTATGAACAGGTGTGTGTGTGTGTGTGTGTGTGTGTGTGTGTGTGTGTGTGTGTGTGTGTGTGTGTGTGTGTGTGTGTGTGTATGTGCACGTGTGTATGTGTGTGTGTGTGTGTGTGTGTGTGTGTGTGTGTGTGTGTGTGTGTGTGTGTGTAGAAAAGAGTTCCTCCTACACATACGTACGTAGTATGTATGTATGCACACCTGCTTGCAACATGGGTATGCATGTACAGTACATGTTAAAATGATATTATGTCAAATGAGAAACTACGTACATATGTGCATATGTACGTACGTGCATCATTTTGATGGCTTTTATTCTTACCATATCTCGTATGTAACATATCTCACCTTCGTGTACCATCCATTTGGTGTGTGTACTGCACAGTTCGTTCTGGGTAGTGCCCTTTGCTGCAGTTCACACCATAGTAGTAGCTTCTAGATGTGACCCCACTAGTGTCCTTTATAGCCAGGTTCACTCCACATTGTAGAATAGGTTAGGGCCCTCAAGTGTCCTTTATAGCCAGGTTCACTCCACAGTGTAGAATAGGTTAGGGCCCACAAGTGTCCTTTATAGCCAGGTTCACTCCACAGTGTAGAATAGGTTAGGGCCCTCAAGTGTCCTTTATAGCCAGGTTCACTCCCCAGTATAGAATACGTAGGTTAGGGCCCACAAGTGTCCTTTATAGCCAGGTTCACTCCACAGTGTAGAATAGGTTAGGGCCCTCAAGTGTCCTTTATAGTCAGGTTCACTCCACAGTGTAGAATAGGTTAGGGCCCTCAAGTGTCCTTTATAGTCAGGTTCAATCCACAGTGTGGAATAAGTTAGTGCCCTTTTTGTAGCTAGGTTTCCTCTGCCTTGTGGAATAGGCTGGGCCCACATTGTTATTAGTATAGATGTTCACACCAGTCATATGAAACTGAGCTGAAAGTGATTTTAAGTTTTTATGTCTGATTTTCTCAGCTACTGATGCGTAAACGTGTTCAGTCGTACCTTGACGACCCTTACATAGTACAGGATGACAGGAACCTTGGGCTACTGTTGGAGCTCAGGTTGAAATGTGATGAAGACACAAGTATGTATTTGTGTGTGTGTGTGTGTGTGTGTGTGTGTGTGTGTGTGTGTGTTTGTGTATGTGTTTGTGTGTGTGTGTGTGTGTTTGTGTGTGTGTGTTTGTGTGTGTGTTTATGTGTTTTTGTGTGTGTGTTTGTGTGTGTGTTTGTGTGTGTGTGTGTGTATGTGTGTGTGTGTGTGTGTGTGTGTGTGTGTGTATGCATGAGTTTTCGTGTGTGTTTTTGTGTATTTATGTACATTCTCATTGGAATATCAGTTCAGTTTATGTTTATCACTCCATTCATCAGACGTCAAGCGATCAAAGATCGGTGGGGCTAGTCCGGGGATCAAGAGAACCTCACATAACTTCAGTGCCAGCAGTGCCCCGCCATCACGGCGGTCCTCCACAGGCAACCTCATCATACCAGGAGGTGGGCTTTGTTGCTGTTGATTCTGTGTTTGCCGCGGCCACACACCCTAGCACGATAGATACAGGTCTTCGTATATGGAGGGAGGGGCTCTCTTGATTGAAACGATCTTCTCCTGAATTTCAAGGGATGATGTTTTTGCTATAATAGCTGTGCTGGATCCACAGCTTCGCTGAATTTTTTCCCCCACTTTTCCCACTTTTTGTTTTCAATGATGTCGAGGGTTTTGTCAAAATGAGTACTTTTGTTAATATGTATTGTTCTCTGTTGTTGATTCTATATTGTCTGTTTAGTACTACAAGTCCAACCGCCCACTATCAATTCTTGTTGACGCTCCTGTTATGTTGTTGTCCTGCAGTGGACTCCTCGCCCCCCGAATCTCCACGACGCACAGAACCTCCAGTGAACGGAAGTGCAGCTTTAGGTGAGCAATGACGGTGTTGTGTTCTGTGTTTAGAAACTTCTGGAAGGCAAGGTAGGCCCGGGAGTATTGGTACTTACAATTAAGCTTGGCTAATAAGTACAATCAAGGGCAAAATAAACAAGTACTTATTATCAAAACTATGTGTATTAGTTTATTTTTAGTGCTATAAGTGAGGTAGGGAGAGAGCAAGGAGTGCTTGTTGTCCAGGAGTGTGTACTATCCCAAGTACCTACTGAACAAGTTCAACTGTATTATGAAGTGGTGACAGGGCGACCATGGTGAAATGGGGTTCATGGGTGACAAGATAGACCAAAGGGGGTGCCCCCTTGTCCTCCCCTAAATGTATACCTACCTAAGTGATCCACATGCTGTATTGATAGCAGGTCCCTTCACTGTGTATCCCAAAAGATGTGTGAAGGGGGGTGCCCCCTCGTCCTCCCCTAAATATATGCCTACCTTAGTGATCCACATGCTGTATTGATAGCAGGCCCTTTCACTGTGCATCCCAAACAATGGGGGTGGGGGGTGCCCCCTCGTCCTCCCCTAAATGTGTACCTACCTTAGTGATCCACATGCTGTATTGATAGCAGGCCCTTTCACTGTGTATCCCAAAAGATGAGGGGTGGCCCCTCGTCCTTCCCTAAGTGTATACATACGTTAATAGTTCATGTGCTGTTTTGATAGCAGTCCTTTCACTGTACCTCTCACCTCTGCAGGGAAAGTACAGAGAATATCTTCTGTCCCTTCAGGAATGCCTGACGACTCGAGTGCCCTTTCGAAAACTATGCGTAAGTGGTAGTGCGTTATACGGTCCAGTTCTGATGTGTACAATACATGCACATGTATACAGTGGAACCCTCTAATCCGGACACCTTGGGACCAGAAGGGACTGTCCTGATTATGAAGGTGTCCACATTTCAGGGGTTGAAGTTGTACTATGGCATAGCATGGAAAATCATTTGATTCCATCCATAATAGAGGGTTGTCTGCAATTCAGGGATCTGGATTAGAGGGTTGTCTGCAATTCAGGGGTCTGGATTAGAGGGGTGTCTGCATTTCAGGTGTCTGGACTAGAGTGTCTGCAATTCAGGTGTCTGGACTAGAGGGGTGTCTGCATTTCAGGTGTCTGGACTAGAGTGTCTGCAATTCAGGTGTCTGGACTAGAGGGGTGTCTGCACTTCAGGGGTCTGGATTAGAGGGGTTCCACTGTACACCTTAAAGTATGTACGCATGCTGTTCCGGTTATTGGGGGTATCCCCGTTGTAGTACCTTCTGTGGAGGTAGCAGTTGTAGTGAACATTCTGTGAACTGTGGGGACAGAGGGTAGGGTGTTCACCCTTTAAAGAGTATTATATTGGATTTTTTATGATTTGTGTATGTGCAAATTGCTTGTTTTTTGGGAGGGCAGAAATATCTGTGGTTTTTAATTTGATGACTGTTGCCGTCACACTGTTGCACAAGCTTCTATGCCATGATTATTGGCACACTTGGTTAGTAAACGAAGCTTTGTCACAGATTTCAGAACATTCTTGAGTCCCCTAATTTCCCACTGTGTGGTTTGCATTGAATTGGATGGGGTACTTACATGTAAGATGACTATAACTGTAAGCAGTGGATCAGGTACTTACAAGAAGGTGATACTCTGTTTTGTGTGTACTCTCCTGTAGCTAAAATCAAGGCCCCTCTACTGAACACACCACCACTGAATCGAAAGAAATAGCGTTCGTGTCACAGATGGACAGATTTCTTCTTTTATTCCGTTTTGCACTTTAAGTGTGTGTGTGTGTGTGTGTGTGTGTGTGTGTGTGTGTGTGTGTGTGTGTGTGTGTGTGTATGTGTAAGGGTGTTCCAAATATTTTTGCATACAGCAGTGTTTTGTCCAGTATGTATGTGTAGCGTGTATGAAGCTATTATGATCGGTATTATATATAATTTATATATTATTACTTTGTTACCAAGTGTACCATACATCATATGTTTCAAGACAATTTTTGATTTGTAATATTTCCATAATGTGCTTATTCCATATAATATATATATTGTTATTCTCATTATATTATATAAAATAAAAAGCTATTTAATATTCATTGCTAATTACCATGTGTATTATAGCATATATTATAGAACCTTTATAATCAGGAACTTCACGCTTGTAGGATCGATTGTGCATGAGGCAGTTTTTTCATGAGATACGTGAAAGTGACTCTTAGCATAAGTATACACATGCATACGTGGTGATCGTACGTACCTCAAAAGATGCATGGTACATATGCATACATGCATGCATGCAGATGCAATTGAATGCCATGCAGATTGTATATTATAACCGGAGCTATGCACTGCAGATCATTCCAACTAGCTATAGCAAGCTTGGCACATGCAAGCCATCCCATATTATAATGCAATATATGCATAGATATATATTATATTATATGCTATATAATATATAATAGAATCGCTGATATCGATATTATATGTAAAGTATACAGTATAGTACTTGGAAGATGGTGCAAGCTAGATTCAAACCAAAGAGAGATCAGAAAGGATCAGCTTCACCAGCTATGGGTGACCCCTGAAGAATAATAGTAACATCTCATTGCTCCTGTAGACAACCATTCACTATAGATCAGCTACTGCAAATTCCTATAATAGGCCTACTCTGCCATTTTTCTGTTGTTTCCGCATCATCAATTAAAGAATTTTACCATAATCCATTAATTTAAATTATAGTTGTGCACATGGCTCATTTTATACATGCAATGCTTAATTTAATATTCTTATTGTTTGATTAATTGGTATATAAGTGTATTAATCATAGGTGAATAGCGAAGTTGTTTTTAATCCGCGCATGCATACAGAATACCATTGAGACAGAAGTCGTGCATGTGGGAAATGTATTCTTGCTTCTTTGTGCACAACACACTTGTATCGGAATAGATCTTCAAACATTCATGCACACTGCAAGAAACATATATACACGTTAATTGTCTGCTTTAATAGAATTAACCAAGTTTCCAATTTTATCCTCGATCTTCTTCAAATTTGTCAGGCCATACACACTTCCAATAAGCAAAAGATTTCAATGTACGTACTGCGTGTGCGATTTGTTGATGATTATACTTGTGTCCTTTTTTTTATATGTGCGTATATACTGTATTACTCAGTGTTACTTCGAACGAATTGTGAGTTGTATAAACAAATATTGTTCAAAACATAGGCATCCTTTTGTGCAATATTGCACCTTCCAAAATGAGCTATAATGATATTCATGGACCAAGCATACTTCCGTTTATAGTTATCCAAGAAGATGGCCGCATTCCTTGACGTTTCGAATTTGAAAGGTGAGGCAACATTCTTGTGTTAAATGAGATGTGTGCTATCCTTGTTCTTTGGTTAGTAAATTTGAACTAATATTTGTGCCATTAAAAACGAAAATGTGTCATTTTCCTCGCTCGCATAATTTCTATCGGTTTGG
>CAUJGJ010000368.1:197500-200000 GCA_963170055.1 Halisarca cf. caerulea
CATGCCCCCAGACCCCCCTAGCCTCTACTACGTACATGTCCACACATCCTTACATCACTACACTGCATGTGTTTTTATAGACATTAGGATACCATTTACGTACATATGAAACTACTGGCATGTCTTGCACAGCAGACATGAACTGTGATGCTGAAGCTTCCCCCCAAAAAGTTAATCCTAGATAGCGCCCTGATATTATATGTAGGTGCTTAGTGTCAGATTAGCAACAGAAATCTGGGCATCTCATCATGTCATTTGAGAACCACGAATTAGTTTGAAAATGCACCTCTTAGGGTATAAATTCAAAATGCCCTCATACCCCCCTAGAAGGCGCACTATCGCGCGCACTCCCTTTGCCTCCTCATGTTTCTCGTAAGTACTGTTTTGCCCCCCCTTGCCCATTTTTCTAAATGAAGCCCTGGTGTGTGTGTGTGTGTGTGTGTGTACATTAGTTTTTGTGTGTGCATGTATACGCACACAATGTCATGTGTTATATACGTACGTATGTGGACGTCTCTGATACATAACTTGTTGTCTTTCTCTTTGACCTCAGCCACAGTGTTTGGTAATGTTCTCTTGAGACAAGATCCCTCGGGACCTTCTGCAAAGAGCAAGAAGAAACGAAACGATATAGACAAAAAGAAATCGGGATTCATTCTCCAATTTCTCTTGGAAAACATTCTGTGATTCAGCACTTCTACCAACATGGATTGAAGGCCTATACTTGAGATTGACTTCGATGGTACATTTATATACTGTGTAAAGTTTTGTATGTGATTGTTATTTATATATATTCAGTACTATTATGGTGTGTTTGTGATTGTAATCTTTTCATTAGAATATTAGGAATTTAGTAAATAATTTCTCGTACAATTAATATCTCATAAATTTGCTCAATACATACATACATAATTGTGCCTATACCAATAGAATTATATCCTATAGTATATATCCTATATCCTATAGTTATAGTATATGCATGCTACATTGTATTACTATTGCTGATCAATTTTTGTAGTGATAATATGAAACACACAATGTAAGTGACTGTATTGTACGTACAATTTACTGTTCCAATTGCATCATAGCAGGGCGCTGATTGCATCATACTACAGTCAAACTCTGATAGTAAGTACCTGGGTTAGTAAGTACTCCTGGATAGTAAGCACTCGTTGCTCTGTCCCTACTGCATGCAATACCATTGAACGCACCTTGGATAGTAAGTACCTCTGATAGTGAGTACTGATTTTTCCTTCCCTTGAGGGTACTTACTATCCAAGTTCTACTGTAGTTGCATGTTACCATGCAAAATAGGAGATGCTGACTTACTCTAGCTTCCTAATGGCTTTTGTATATAATGTACGTAATATGGACGGCCATGTTTTTCCACATAATGTATGTAATATGGACGGCCATGTTTTTTCCACATAATGTATGTAATATGGACGGCCATGTTTTTTCCACATAATCCTACATGAACCGCTATGCCATGGTTCGTGATATATGACTGTATATGCACACACAGTTCAACTATACACGTGTACATGTGCATGATCACTACACACGTCAGTTCCCAATCAGGTTAACCCCCAATCATTTCCACTAGAGCACGTAAATAACAGCGCTTGCTCTCTAACAGTTAACGCTACACGGCCACAACATTTTAATTGTCACTCTAAAATAAATAAATTATTACAAGAATATTATAACTATACACATCTTTCCAAATAATAATTACATCATTACAGATAATGCTTAAATTAGGAAGTATATATACACATAATTCAGATCCTATGGGATGGCAGTGAGTTAAATTACATCGCACATGTACATTTTTTTATCTTTTAAAATAACATTATTCAAATATACAATTACCCTAAAATAGAACTACAGTAGCTGTTAGCTACACTCAGATCATATAATTGCGGTATTTGTGCTGTTCTGAATTGTCTGCTATTGTGTGGTGAGTTCTTACTGGTCTTTAGGCGGCTGCTGCTTGTAAGGCTGGCCTCCGTAGCGCTGCCAAAGGTGCTCAAACTCACGATCCAAGATCTCTGCTCCTCGCTTCTTGGTCAGTCCCGTCTCTTCAAGGCTCAGTTCACACATCTGCATGTCGTCGATCCCGGCAACAAGAAGGATGGGGGAGCGGTCTGGGTGGAGCTCCAGCTGACGCACAACCCACTGACCGTCAAAGTGGGCCAGCCACCATCCCTTTTGCTTGTTCAGGCTCTTCTGCCCAGGAGGATCAGGTTTGACAAAAGGAACTCGGAAGTACCTTTGTTGGTTCTGAGGGACAGCCTGGGCTAGAGAGGACAGACTGCTCTTCCTAACAGGTGGTGTGGGTGGGTTAACAATGGCTGCATTCGAAAAGACAAAACAAAAGGTGTACAAATTTGAGCATTGTAGCTACAATAACACTAAAACTACACCAAAGGAAATATGACAGTGGAAAACTTCAGTATTCATTAACAGAGTTCCGGTCTCAGATAATAACCGAGCT
>CAUJGJ010000368.1:202500-210000 GCA_963170055.1 Halisarca cf. caerulea
AGGAGTGATACTTGGACTCAATGTCTTCGGCCTTCACCACACGGGCCTTCAGGTTCAACATCTGCTTCTCAATGTTCTCCTCCAGCTCACTGATCCTCTTCATCACAGCATCCTTATCCTTCTTCAGGACAGCCACTGAATGGACACAGCACAACACAGACTCATAACATAAGTACAGTAGAACCTGATCCGGCACCTCTATAAACCAGTATTCGCCTAAACTGGCCAAGATTCTCTGGCACCACTGACCATTAATTTTACCATACAAACTGACCTCTGTAATCCAGCAACCTGCTAATCCAGCACTGTGTTTCATTCCCCAATGGGTGCTGGATTATACAGGTTCCACTGTATACGAACATACTTGTATGTACTGTTGACCATCATTAACATGAAATTACTTCACACCGTGAAAACTCCTTACAACAAGTCACGGGGGACAAAATTTTTCCCTATTTCAGAAATTCACTATAACCAGTTACACTCTCACAGTAAAACATCAACCGTGGGTCACATGAATTCATTCACTAAACACATACAGAAATTCACTGTAAGAGGGTTCTTTACAACAAGTTTCCACAGTATGCAATTTGATATGACCTACAAGTCCTAGTCCATGTTCAATAAGTAGAAGTAACACTTAAAGGAAACATTTACTTAAGACAAATTTCAAAATAGCCCTCAGAGTTATGTGTATGTTCAAGAAGTCCAACTGTACGTATGTCTGTACATGTGTGTATGTGTATGTACATACATCCCTATGGCAGTGAAAACTCAATAATCCATCACAACTGTTACAAGCAGTTTTGTGGCAGACTAGTGGGGTTGGTGGACTGGAGGGGTTGGTGGACTGGAGGGGTTGGTGGACTGGAGGGATTGGTGGACTGGAGGGATTGGTGGACTGGAGGGGTTGGTGGACTGGAGGGGTTGGTGGACTGGAGGGGTTGGTGGACTGGAGGGGTTGGTGGACTGGAGGGGTTGATGGACTGGAGGGGTTGGTGGACTGGAGGGGTTGGTGGACTGGAGGGGTTGGTGGACTGGAGGGGTTGGTGGACTGGAGGGGTTGATGGACTGGAGGGGTTGGTGGACTGGAGGGGTTGGTGGACTGGAGGGGTTGGTGGACTGGAGGGATTGGTGGACTGGAGGGGTTGGTGGACTGGAGGGGTTGGTGGACTGGAGGGGTTGGTGGACTGGAGGGGTTGGTGGACTGGAGGGGTTGGTGGACTGGAGGGATTGGTGGACTGGAGGGATTGGTGGACTGGAGGGGTTGGTGGACTGGAGGGATTGGTGGACTGGAGGGATTGGTGGACTGGAGGGGTTGGTGGACTGGAGGGGTTGGTGGACTGGAGGGGTTGGTGGACTGGAGGGGTTGGTGGACTGGAGGGGTTGATGGACTGGAGGGGTTGGTGGACTGGAGGGGTTGGTGGACTGGAGGGGTTGGTGGACTGGAGGGGTTGGTGGACTGGAGGGGTTGGTGGACTGGAGGGGTTGATGGACTGGAGGGGTTGGTGGACTGGAGGGGTTGGTGGACTGGAGGGGTTGGTGGACTGGAGGGATTGGTGGACTGGAGGGGTTGGTGGACTGGAGGGGTTGGTGGACTGGAGGGGTTGGTGGACTGGAGGGGTTGGTGGACTGGAGGGGTTGGTGGACTGGAGGGGTTGGTGGACTGGAGGGGTTGATGGACTGGAGGGGTTGGTGGACTGGAGGGGTTGGTGGACTGGAGGGGTTGATGGACTGGAGGAGTTGGTGGACTGGAGGGGTTGGTGGACTGGAGGGGTTGGTGGACTGGAGGGGTTGGCATTGTATTCCACAGTCACGACCCCTTAACTCAGCTTTTGATAATTGTGTCAGATAAACCAGGTGTGAGATAGACCAGGTGTGAGATAGACCAGGTTAGAGATAGACCAGGTGTGAGATAGACCAGGTGTGAGATAGACCAGGTGTTGGATGAATCAAGTAAAACTGTATACAGTGATGGGGGGTCACAAGACAACGTTGGATAAATGAGGTTTCCACACAAACTAGTGTCAGATAAATCAAATATGACTTTATGCAGAAGTACGTATGAACGCTACTACATACACAGCACAAATAGCTGAGATGTTGAAGTTGCGTTGGCAGTGATGTCACTCACCCAACTTGTGCATGTAGTCACTTCTTTGTTTCAGCTTCTTCAGCTCCATGATTCCCATGTAGCGAGGACGGTGCTTCTGCAAGGCCAAGTACATCCGAACAGTTTTCTGAATTGCAATAGCATTGTTATGACGATACTTGATCTTTCTGGCCACTAAGGGGCGGGAGAGGAGGCTGTGTCAGTGTGTGTGTGTGTGTGTGTGTGTGTGTGTGTGTGTGTGTGTGTGTGTGTGTGTGTGTGTGTGTGTGTGTGTGTGTGCGCGCATGTGTGTGTGTATGTGTGTGTGTGTGTGTGTGTGTGTGTGTGTGTGTGTGTGTGTGTGTGTGTGTGTGTGTGTGTGTGTGTGTACATACGTATGTACCCATAAGTACCTATGTACATATGTTTGTATCTATATTGTATGAAATTCACGCAAGTTGAGGTTCAGATGGCCCCTGTGCTGGTAGTAATCACAGTACACGTAGAATCACATAAGAATAGTGAGTCCACCATCATAGGCACAATCATCACTACCTCTGCATTATGTTCACACACACACACACACACACACACACACACACACACACACACACACACATACACACGCGCGCGCGTGCGCGCACACGCACACACACGCACACACACTACCCTACAACACTGCTAGTGGTGGACGAACTCACACTTCTGTACTGATATGGCTCCGTAGATGACCTTCTTCCACCTCTGATGTATCAGCCAGTGCTCCACACGGTTGACCAGTGTCGCAAGGTTCTCCGGATCCGACTTCATGATCTGATCAAACTCCGCAAACTACACACATGCATAAATAGGATTGAAGTAAAAAGTCAATGTTTCCCCCAAATTCAATGCACAGATCTGTTTGAATTTTGAAATGGATATACGTATGTATATGTGTTAAGTGTGGGTTTGCTCACTCCCACTCACCTTCCCAGCTCTGAAGAAGACCTTTGACATCCCAAAGCTGAAGTCGTCCTGTCGCATACCGATGGCCATGAAGAGAGCTCGTGAGAATGTTCTAGGATCCAGGGCTGCCAGCTTGGCAGGCAGGTGGTCTTTATACCTGAGGAGCAGAGATGGAAGGATCTGTCAGCTCACATGGCATACTGTGCATACCAAATGGATAACAAATACTAGGAAAATTTCACTGACCAACATTTTTGCGAAATCCAAAATTTCAATACTCACAAATACAAACACCACACATCGGACGTATCCACTCCAAGTCACTACATTACGTACATACATATAATGTTGCAAAACAGGCTGCAAGGAAGCCCAAGCAGTGCAAGCCTTGTGTTAACACCAAAACAGGTGGTAGTAAGCCCTTGGAAAGTCAGCCATGTTTCACAGACAATAATCTGTGAACATGACCAACATCAGTGGCAATCAGAATCCCATTTGTGCAGAACAACTTCACGATTACAGTGATTTATGAAATTCACAAAAAATGCTAGTCCGTGAAAATTTGCACTATAAATATCACAGTGCTAAAACCACTACTTACATGTTGTATAAGTCTTTGAAGGGGGCTCTTGAGGGAAATCCCCCTTGCATTAGCTTAAGAACTGAAACCATACCAGCGCACTGGAGCTGCGAGACAATTTGTCCGCCAACAAAATGGCCGCTCTCCATCGTCATGTTTGGTTTGAGGCAGCGAATGAAATGTGCACCAGTACTACCTAGCTTCCTCATTAGCTCATTCAACTGGGTCTAAAAATAGTAACAAAATGGCAGCCAAATAAGTCAAAGTCCAAGTGAAATTGCAAGCAACATACACTATGTACATACGTACATGCATACACACATACGTATCCACAGCATCACCAGACAATAGGGCAGCATACAAGAGTACACACTTTCGGCTCGAAGGTGGTCTACCAACAGGGAAGAGCTTAGTATTATGTGTGGTAGGTGTACGCTTGCGACCAGCAAAGCAAGTCTTCAAAACGGGTGATCATTTGCTAGGTGGTCTGATAAGGGGGACTAGTGAGATGGGTGATCATTCGCTAGGTGGTCTGATAAGGGGGACTAGTGAGATGGGTGATCATTCGCTAGGTGGTCTGATAAGGGGACCCTATTGTATACGGACCATGACATGAGAAGACAACTTGACACAGACTCACACAATCGTTTACAAGTTCTCCAAACGGACACTAACTTACTCTGAATTTACTTCCAACGCTAATCAAAGCAAGCTTCTTCGTCCCTGAAGGACTCCTGGCAACCTTGTCAGTGAAGAGAGAACGAATGAAGGGATCCTTGCTCTCTCCAATGGCCACCTCCAGGCTGTCATGCAGTGCGTCGTTGTTCTTGTCCAGGAAGCCTACAGTGAGGTAGCACACAGCCCCGGCAAAGTGACGGACGATGAATCCCTCGTCGTCCCTCACGCTCTTGTTGTAGTTGAGTTGGGACTTGCGAGGAAGCTGGAAGAGGACAGATGTTGATGGATGGACGGAGAGAATGAAGAAGGGGGAGGGATGGAAAGAGAGGTAGGTGGGAAGAGAAAGTGGGAAGTTCCAAGTAAAACACAGATGTACACACACACACACACACACACACACACACACACACACACACACACACACACACACACACACACACACACACACACACACACACACACACACACACACACACCATGAGCCTAAAGTGGTCTGGATGTTTCTTGAAAACTGATGTGGTGAAGTGTTGACATGATCCTTTAGGCAGCTTGCACTCCTCATCCAGGAGGTCCAGTATACCCACAGTCTTGGCCTCAAAGAGATCAATACAGTCCTGGTTGTCCACGTAGTGAACCTCAGTGACATCCAACCCTTCTCTTTTGTAGAGTTCTTGTTCCTTTGGGAGAAAATTCAGTGGACAGAAGAGAGAGAGTGGGATGGCAACAGATGGTGCATGGGGCGAAAATGTATGTAAGGAGGGAGGGAAATGAGAACAGAGGGAGGGAGATGAGAACAGAGGGAGGGAGATGAGAACAGAGGGAGGGAGATGAGAACAGAGGGAGGGAGATGAGAACAGAGGGAGGGAAATGAGAACAGAGGGAGGGAGATGAGAACAGAGGGAGGGAGATGAGAGCAGAGGGAGGGAGATGAGAACAGAATGAGGGAGATGAGAACAGAGGGAGGGAGATGAGAACAGAGGGAGGGAGGTAGACCAAGATAAATAGAATAGATAGAGGGAGGGAGATGCGTAAAATACACATTTAGTAATGGAGAGTGCAGTCAAATGAAATAAATGCATACATATGTACATACATACGTATGTATGTACGTACATACATACGTATGTATGTAATAGTGTACATATATGGGTAGACCACACCCACCTCCTTCAGTATCCTCCCGTTAAAGTACTGCTGGAGCTTCTCATTACAGTAGTTGATGCAGAACTGTTCAAAACTGTTGTCCTTGAAATATTCTGCAACAAGTGTCCGAAAAATTGAAAATGACCACAAGTAGATATACAGCATAAGCTACATAACTGAACCCTGATATGTAATACATTCACACACACGCATGCATGCATATAAGTACGCATGCACACACCCACACCCACACCCATACACACATACATACACAAGCATACACACCCATACCCACACCCACCCACACCCACCCACAATACACCCACACCCACCCACACACACAGTCACACCCACCCACCCACACAGTCATACACACACACACACACACACACACACACACACACACACACACACACACACACACACACACACACACACATACATACACAAGCATACACACCCATACCCACACCCACCCACCCACCCACACAATACACCCATACACACACACACACACACACACAGTCACACCCACACACACACAGTCACACACACACACACACACACACACACACACACACACACACACACACACACACACACACACACACACACACACCGAAACCAGCAATGTCCAGCACTCCAATGTAGTAACTGGAGCTCTGAAACGGGAAGCACTTGTTGACTCTTGTGACAATCCAATTGAACATTCTGATGTAGAGGGCCTTGGCCAGGGCATCACGGGCACTAGCAGCTTGATCCTTCTTCAGAGGAATACTATAGGGAGATGAAGACTGTGTGTGTGTGTGTGTGTGTGTGTGTGTGTGTGTGTGTGTGTGTGTGTGTGTGTGTGTGTGTGTGTGTGTGTGTGTGTGTGTGTGTGTTTGTGTGTACGTGTGTGTGTATATACGTGTGCACGTGTGTGTGTGTGTATGTGTGTGTGTGTGTGTGTGTGTGTGTGTGTGTGTGTGTGTGTGTGTGTGTGTGTGTTGTGTTCATGTGTGCTTGCGTGTGCATTCTGAAACCACTGCAGGCCCATATGCAATCTCAACAATGCTTAAGCACCTCTGTCTACAGAGGCCACTGTTAGCTAAGTGATCTTAATCGACATTTTTCAAAGTATTTGGAAAAAAAAAGGTGAAACAGAGCAAATATGTATCCCATCCTCACTTGATGATGGTCCCTATTGCCCCACCCTTAGCAGTGGCCATCACCCTGGAGACGAGGGCTCTTTGAAGGTCCAGTTCCTCAAGGTGAAGGAGCTCACAGGCGTAGGAGAAGGACCGGGCACTGGACTTGGACACCATGCTCATCTCTACAGGGGAAACAGGAGAACACCGCGTGCTCAAGTTATGCAGTACACATGTATGCACAGTGGAGCCGTCCAAACTGAACACTCCTGGGAGCAATGAGTCTTCAGCACAGACCATTTCCTACACTAGTGAGGTTCTACGGGTACAGCAAACATTGCAAGCAGGACTTGAAAACTCATCCAGCTTGGAGAGGGTTCTAGAATGCAAAGGATTTGCTATAGTGGGGCACCACTGTATGTTGCTAGGTCTAATGCACACATAATATTAGGTGGACAAGGGACAAATACATACACACTGAGGTCAGTGGACAGGACAAATAAACACTAGGGCAACAAAAATATGACCACTATATGCTAGGGTCAGGGGACACGACCACTGGACACTAGGGTCACAGCAAATAAACACTAGGCCTAAAAAGACAGGAACACTGCACACTAGGTGTGGTGGAACACAGTCACTACATAATGATAGGAGACAAAATTCCCAATGCTGATATTCAGTACAATGGAATTGCGGGGTCCTGGACAGAGACATGATGGCAAACCTTTGGCATCTTTAGTGAGCTCATCAAAGGTGGTATTGCCCAAATGTAAAATGGCTGCTGTCAATCTCAGTAGGTTGTTCCTCTCCTCGTCTGCGAGCCCAATCTTGTCCATAGAGGCCAAAAGAGACTGGTAGTCACTGGTGTCATTGAGAGAGGCCTCCTTCCTCGATCGAGGGTTCAGGTACTATTGGAAACACAAGCAAAA
>CAUJGJ010000368.1:212500-217500 GCA_963170055.1 Halisarca cf. caerulea
GCATGTGATGTACGGATCACCTTTCAGCTTCACAAAGTGCACCATTCACAACACACAGAACCTCAAGCACACACACACACGCACACACATACACACACTAACCCGTTACCCAAAACTGACATACAGGTGCATATGTTACACGGATGTAAACACAACTGCCACATAATAGGTACGCATGTCCACCTCTTTGAAAGGGAATACAGTTGAAGTAGTGTAATGATTATACCATATACGGCTTAATTCTCGCTGGGTGAAACTATAGTGTTTATTCGCTTATAGTGATTTCCACATTTTTATAATCGCAGACAGCCATGTTTTGCCATTGCACAAGAGCCTGATCTAAATTTTTATGGGTATAAAGTTTCACAGATGGCTGAAAATCCGCAAAAACTGGGGAAGTTTAGTCACACGAAAATTAAAGCATATACGGTATTAGAACAAATGTCAATTCCATATTAATGCATATAATTGCATACAGGAGTGTACGCACATGAGAGTGCAGAGGATGTGCATGTGCAAGTGTGTATGTGTGAACATACGTACATACGTATACAGCATGCACACACACACACACACACACACACACACACACACACACACACACACACACACACACACACACACACACACACACACACACACACACACACACACACACACATACATACACACACACACACACACACACACACACACACACACATACACACACACACACACACACACACACACACACACACACAACACACACTGCATGTACACATGCAGCACAGTTACTCACAATTGTCATCTGCATCCCTAGTGTTGTCTTCCTCAGCAAAAAACACTTCATCATAAATGGCAGTTATCGTCTACAAATAAGCAAATATAAGTGTGTATGTGTGTGTGTGTGTGTATGTGCGCGCGCGCACGTTCGTGTGTGTGTGTGTGTGTGTGTGTGTGTGTGTGTGTGTGTGTGTGTGTGTGTGTGTGTGTGTGTGTGCATGAGTGTGTGTATGCGTGAACGTTTGTGGGTGTCCACACAATTGTGAAAATAACAGCTATTGCCCATACAAAGGAGGAAAGCAATACGACAGAATTAATACAAAGAATACAAAAAAAGAAACATCAAGTTCCATGGAAGAAAAGGAAGAGAGATTCATGCTGAGAGAGAAGGAGACGGTGAAGGGAAGGGCAAGATGACTGTAAGAAGAGAAGATGCTGACAGCAGAGTACAAGAGGAGGATTAGAGGGAGAGGGAGAAAAGGAGATTACTCTGATGACTACACTAACAAACACCATTGATCTGAGGGATGACAGTACAAAGGAAGCATACACCATCACAACAGTGTTCATGGTTTCCATGACAACATGGTTGTGTGGGCGCTTCGAGACAACTGTGTAGTTTATTTTGGAACAGTGCTAAAAGCCAATGAGCACCTTGAAGGAGATGTTGGTTTAATGCATTCCATTACAGCGAAACCTCTCTAATCAGACCTGAAAGGGACTTGACGAAAATGTCGGATTAGGAGGTTGTCAGATTACAGAGTCATCACCACCATACTTTAATATGGTGACTGCACCACACAAAGTGGTCAGATTAGAGGGAATGTCGGATTACAGACATTTCACTGTGCTGAGGAGAATAACCCTTCCTTTCAGAAACTCAGTCTAGCATTTCTGATCGTAGTACGCACAGCCGCACCTCATTTACCTGACAATGGATTATTCTAAAACCTCATCTATCCAACCCCATTTTGTGAATTCCCAGAATATAAGCGCAAATCCTCATTCTGCCATTTTGTTTCCATGTTATCTCTCTATATATAGTACTGTCATACTCCACAATATTCCAAACTTACCGTATACTGGGAAAGTTTCATGGAAATAAAGTTTTGCGAATTTCGTGAAGTCAACAGGATTCGCGAATGCTAGCTCTGTTCTATACATCTATATACAAAATGCAGCGATTCGCGAAAGTTTTTTTTTGTGAAAATCGTGAAATCTAGAAATTCACCAAAGTTTTACTCCGCAAAACTTTCCCTGTTTACGGTATTCATCATTCACATGGTCCAATCTGACACATTTCATGGGGAACAGACACAGTCAGACAAATGAAGATCCAATGTGCATACACACATACATACATGCATACACACATACATACGTACATGCATACACACATACATACATGCATACATGCATACATACATGCATACACACATACATACATGCATACACACATACATACATGCATACATACATGCATACACACATACATACATGCATACAGTGGAACCTACCTGTACATAAGGACCACTTGTCTATATAGACCACAGTACACGTGCATCAGTACAGTGGAACCTACCTGTACATAAGGACCACTTGTCTATATAAACCACAGTACACGTGCATCAGTACAGTGGAAACTACCTGTACATAAGGACCACTTGTCTACATAGACCACAGTACACGTGCATCAGTACAGTGGAACCTACCTGTACATAAGGACCACTTGTCTATATAAACCACAGTACACGTGCATCAGTACAGTGGAAACTACCTGTACATAAGGACCACTTGTCTACATAGACCACAGTACACGTGCATCAGTACAGTGGAACCTACCTGTACATAAGGACCATTTGTCTATATAGACCACAGTACACGTGCATCAGTACAGTGGAACCTACCTGTACATAAGGACCACTTGTCTATATAGACCACAGTACACGTGCATTAGTAGGCAACTTCTCACATACAGTGAACCCTCTCTAATCCGAAACTCAGCGGAACATGAAAAAAATGTCAGATTAGGAGGCTGCCGGATTACAGAGTGACTCTTAGCATATGTACTGTATTATGGTGACTGTACCTCATAAGATGGTCAGATTAGAGAGAATGTCGGATTACAGATGTTTCACGATACATGAAGGCAATATTCCAATGTTCAAAGGCCAATGTTCATTGCTGGCCAGTGGTGGTGAATTACAACTACCCCAACTTGGCTTCTGTGTGGAGAAAGGGCTTCCAGGAATGAGAGGAAGCAGCCACCAGGGACAGTTTCAACTACAGAAGTGAAACCTCCGTTACCCGATAACTCTAAAAGCTGACATTCTCTCCAATCTGACCATCTCATGTGGTACAGTCACCGTATGCTAAGAGTCCCTCCACAATACGACAACCGCTGTAATCAGACACTACTTTGCTGACCCCAGAGTGCTATATCCAGAGAGGTTCACAGTACCAAAAATCAGTACCAAATCTAATGGCATCCCAACATTTGAGCTGATTGAGACAAACCAATATTCTTAAAATAAATAAGCCTAATTGGTGCATTTTACAAGACCCATATGTACGTACATATAAAAATCAAGATTCTCTTTTAATTAATGATTTGATTAGAGAAAATTGAACGTATTGAAAGACGTGGAAAGTGAAAAAAGCACTGTAAAATGCGAAACCTCCAAATATCCAACAATGAACATCACTGCTTATGTCATAAGACGAGAATGCACAAATTTACCACATTTTAACCAAATTACACTCTAGCACTGGAACAGTCCTAATTACTGTAATTTTAACACACTTTATTAATTTCATTAAAACAAGAATTTATATCATTAAGACAAACATAAATAAAAATAGTACACACAATATTCATTACATATGAACACTACACATAAAACACACATAACATACATATACTGTAAATCATTTAAAAGACACACACACACACATACACAGACACACACAGACACAGACACAGACACACAGACACACACACACAGACACACACACACACACACACACACACACACACACACACACACACAGACACACACACACACACATACACACACACACACACAGACACACACACACACACAGACACACAGACACACACACACACACACACACACACACACACACACACACACACACACATTTTGCAATACAGTGGACACCTTTGCCATCCCTGATGGAGCTAGTCAAATGCAGATACATTAACGACGGAAGTACCCAACTGAAGGATGAAATTACGCATTAATTGAATCAAATACCAGAAATTTCACTATTGAGACAGTTGTATATTACTCTAAAAGTTTCTTGGTGCGGGTGTGATGGGTGTTTTAACGCTGACAAGTGTACCAGCAGAGAGCTAACACAACTACATTTCCTAAAATCCACTTAACACAAACAATGAGAAGAGACAATGCCATTATATAATTTTACGCGAATGAATATGCACAAATGCATTTATCTGCTTTCAAATAAGACAGTATGGATGATCTATCGAGCAACGAGCCGCGTGAGAGCAGTGGTGTCGGTACTAGGTATATCCTACTGAGTGGGAAATCACGTACCTTTCCCGCTGTCTGTACGGGAGCCAAGGTGAGAGTGTTGGTAGACAGGTCAACGATACGGCACAACTGGTAGCCGTCGATTGGATGTGGAGCCCAGACGATCTGCTTCGGGTCCAACGTCTCCATCTTGTTTCGACTTAGCCGGGAACGCTACCACGATAGTATCCGAGAAATTACAGAACATCTAGTTTGCAGCAAAAAAATGGCAGCAAAAACTGATGTACCGGAAGGAGGTAAAATTGCAATAATTGGAAGGTGAGTGAGTTTTTGAGGATCCTACACCAATGATTCCGTTCATATTAAGCAAGTATACCTACTTTCTCTTTTTTAAAACAGCGGATTTATCGGGAGATCATGGTCCGTCTTGTTCGCTCGAGCCGGATTTAATCCCTGCTTGTACGACATAGAAGAAAATCAACTGAAGACAGCTGAAGAGAGTATTATAGTGTGGCTAAAATCTATGCAGGATGACGGCCTACTGAGGGGGCAGAAAGCAGAAGACGTGATGAAGAGGATATCTTTTCAGAGTGACCTTCAAGAGGCAATGAAAAATGCGGACTACATGCAGGTTCAGCTGATTGTCACGTGATGTAGAACACGTGTGTGTTCGTGTCAAGCTATTATAGCTACATGTGGGTAGATAGAAAGTGTGTG
>CAUJGJ010000368.1:222500-232500 GCA_963170055.1 Halisarca cf. caerulea
AAATGTACCAAGCGCGCGAGGTCAAATTAAAATGGCTGCCGAAGAGGTTGAAGCCGACGAAGAATTAAGGGAATTAGTGGCTCAAACTTTGGAGAATAAAGGAGTACTATCAAAAATTAAAGTTAGTTTTATTCTATTTTTAATATTTTATGTCATCTGTCTCTTAATAATTGCTTTGTAGGTAACAAATTTAATTTTACTGTTTATTTATTCTAATATTTAAGGCTGAGCTGAGAGCACACGTTTTTCTTGCTTTAGAAGAGCAAGATAAGTCGCAGGTTTGTTGAAATACATTTTAAGGAACTTTATGTGCATTCACAGTATGTTCAATTGATGTTTAGCCTCTGTTTATTTTAAATCTTTATCAACAGGGAAAGCAGACTCCTGCAAATGCAAAATTAAAGTCCTTTCTTAGTACTAGTGATGGTAGACTAGCTGCATCTGTTTTGAGAGAGTTATTAGAGTATTTTGGTCTCCATTACACTGCATCTGTATTTGAGCCAGAAGCTGGAGCTGTGAGTTATTCAACATGTAATTTCAGTGAATGTGCGTAATTCTGCATGTAAAATGCCCCTCACCCTACACACACACACATGCGCACACATGCACACACATGGGAGCTTAAACAACAGTGTTGAATTATATTCCAACCTATGCATGTACATAATAGCAACACTTAGTGGGGAGCATACGTACGTACGTACATAGCAGATCCAATAGTTGTTCTTCCTATGGATAGTGAGTATGTGTGTGTGTGTGTGTGTGTGTGTGTGTGTGTGTGTGTGTGTGTGTATGTGTGTGTGTGTGTGTGTGTGTGTGTGTGTGTGTGTGTGTGTGTGTGTGTGTGTATGTGTTTACGTATGTGTGCTTGCATATGTATGTACATGTATGTTTGTGATGTATCATGTTGTACTTCTACCGTTGTATGTGGCTTCAGTATGAATTGAGTGATAGAGATGAAATTATGGAAAAGTTAAAGTTGCAAGAAGGAAGAGATGTTAGCACAGAAGAGCCAGTCTTAGCTGCTTTAGTTAGGAGATCTACTGAATCGGCACAGACAGCTACTGTAAGTTATTAATATACGTATATTTGCTTAGTTTTTACTCACACAGTTGTAATTTCTCTCTCTCTCTCTCACACACACACACACACACTTACACAGTTTTTGCATTATGTGCATACATTTGTGGGTATCCTAGGACGTACGTACATGTGTGTATGTGTGTGTGTGTGTGTACTCAGTTATTGAATGCAGTAGTTCATCGTGCCATTTAACTTGTGGGCCTCTTTCTGTTGATGTAGATAACTGGCTCAAAGTTGACATCACTACTGAGTGGTTTAGGGGACCCCCCACCAGTTCACAGTATAGTGGATGAGTTGCCACCCAAAGTACAGTCGACTACCCTCGGACACACACAGTTATCAAGTGTACATTCACCGTCGCATACAGGCAGGATGAACTTGTCCTCACCAACTCCCCTTGAGAATCAAGATCCCAAATTTTCAGCTGGTGGTTCTTCTTCCAGTAAATTTGACGCACCCAAGGAGACAGACCAACTAAGACAAGATAAAAGACAGAGTAGAACTAGACGGCTGGATTGGACGGTGGGGGATAACAATGGCGGTGGTCGTCACAGTCCTGGAGCTCCATTACAGACCCCTGTACAAGGGTATGTATTTGCATGTGTTTGTGAAGCGTAAATACTCCGACACTCCATGGGCCTCGGTATACGTACATGCATAAGTAGATGTTACTTAACCTGCTAAAATAAGTGGTTATGGGTGCTCTCAATGCTCTCGACAACACGGACTACATACGTATGTACGTATGTTGGAATATTGTGTTTGGTAGCACAGTTCAACTGCTGGTCAGTAGTGTTTTACGCTTGGAAGACCAAGTTGCACATGCCAAACTGTCAAAATTATTACATACGTATGTACATACGTATATGTACGTACATACATACATGTACATACATATGTACATACGTACGTAGGTTTTTGGATCATTGAGTGCCACTTTGTATGGTTAAACATAGTAACAGTTTTTATAGTATGGTAGGATTAGACAGAATGTCAGATAACAGTAGTTCCATTGTATGCATACATATCTTATACAGTGTGTGTACATACATACGTAGATATAATATAGAAGGGTTGAATACATTGTGCATAGTTTGTACGTATGTGCATGTGTATTGCCTATGCGTATTGTGACAAGAGTTGTTTCACTAGAAGTCTACATGTTACCCGACTATGCTTGATTATTGAGAGATTGTGTATACCTGAGTGAGCTATATAATTCAGTACTGATGTACGCATGATGTACGTACTCATTTGACCACTTTTAGCGTGCTCTCTCTTACACACACACACACACACACACACACACACACATACACACACACAGTTCTAGTAAGCAGAAGGGTGAACAGCTTTCCTCCTTAGTGGACGGTCTTCATCTGAACACTGGAGCGAATGTGGGGTCTAAGGAGGGGCTACCATACGAGGACGACTTTGTTACAGAAAGGTGATTACATATACGTAGTACATACGTATGTACGTGCATACATATTTATTATTATAATTATTCTTATGTATTTATATTATGATTAACCAAAACAAAAACAACAGGAATGCACTAAAATTATTATTATTATGTTAGTTTGAGATCATGATTTCTGTATACATACGTACATACGTACATCACACGTGTGTATGATTGGCAGAAGTAGACACAGCAGGGACTCATGCTTAGCGCAGATACGTACTTCAGAATTCCTCCCCCTCAGCTATAAATGTGTACATGATATGTATGCATGTAGCGGTAGTACATATGTACATACATACGTAAGTGCGTGCACAGTGAAACCTTCGTAGTCTGACTAAATTTGCTACCCACAGAGTTGTGGATTGTAGAGATTCCACTGCACATGCTTCTACAGTGAAACTCTGTAATCTGACACGTCAGTAATTCAGAATTCCCTGCCTTTCGACCATCTTGTGTGAGACGGTTTATACCCAATACTAATGTATACTAGTAGTCAATAGTAATTTGACACAGTTTTTTGTTGTTTGCAGAGTGTGGAATTGTGTAGGTTTCTTTGTACTACCTTCAAGCAATTGTATAATTTCATACATGTCATTGCCGCCTCTATAGTATACACACAGACAGTCACGTAAGAGATGGCTCCAGTTCTCGGAGGTACACTTCAAAAACACCTGATGTAAGTCATCTTGTGTATACACTCAGCTATCATATTGGCAGTAATAGAAGGATCATGTGTTCGTACTTACACATGAACACACACATACATGCACATACGTACATGAACATACGTACGTGTGTGTGCACACATACACACGCACACACACATACACACACACACACACACATGTACATGCATGCGGGCACATGCACACACACACACACACACACACACACACACACACACACACACACACACACACACACACACACACACACACACACACACACACACACACACACACACACACACACACACACACACACACACACACATGTACATGCATGCGGGCACATGCACACACACACACACACACACACACACACACACACACACACACACACACACACACACACACACACACACACACACACACACACACACACACACACACACACACACACACACACACACACACACACACATGTACATGCATGCGGGCACATGCACACACACACACACACACACACACACACACACACACACACACACACACACACACACACACACACACACACACACACACACACACACACACACACACACACACACACACACACACACACACACACACATGTACATGCATGCGGGCACATGCACACACACACACACACACACACACACACACACACACACACACACACACACACACACACACACACACACACACACACACACACACACACACACACACACACACACACACACACACACACACACACAACTCGTGCATGTTGTTCACAGGCTGCTATTCTCCCCATTGACTTGCATAGGGTGCTACAGTGGATGAGACTTTATCACATTCAGAAGTGACAATGGGAGACATGGACTTTGTAGAACCCATAAAGAGTAGCTGATGGGCGTTGACATTGCATGTGTGTCTGTGTTCTCATTTGTCCTCCAAGCCCATACATGCATGTTACACTTTCCCTCATCCAACTACGTATGTCTATGTGTGTTTTATTACGTGTGTGCGTTTGCTTGTGTGTGTGTACACAGTTATGGCTGTTTTGTCTCGATATTATTTATGTAAATGCCTTATTGTTTGACACAGGGTATATGTTGTATTGTGTGTGTGTGTCTGTGTTTGTGTGTGTGCATTATTTTATGTGTGTAGCAGTTTTGTACTGTCTGGCTACATGCATCCTCTGCAAGCATGTTATATAATTACTCTAACTTTGCTGTTTGTAAGTGCTGCATGCGTACAATGTTATATATATGTTATATACACAATATTATGTCCATGACTGCATGGCTATAGTGCATACCTGCTATAGCTAGCTGTATGTACGTATACGTTCTGGATCATATATATAGTTCATGATTATAATAATTATAATAATGCACACTAGCGTATACGTACTATAAAACTCCACGGTCGACATTTGACCATGCATGCATAATATTATGTATTATATTATATACATATTATAATATATTGCCAGTATGTATTCTATTAGATATAAGAAGTATATTATAGCCAGGTATGTATAATAATTATAATGAGCTTATATTGGAAAATTTCATTAATCGATCTTATAATAATGTATATAATACAGTGAAACCTCTCTAATCCAACACCTCTCTAAACTGACACCAGCCTCGAGCTCTCAAACTGACACCAAATATTTGCACACACATGCACCATTTCAATACGAAATCACATCTCTAATCCGACATTTTTTCCAGGTCCCTGTGGGCGTCGGATTAGAGAGGTTTCACTGTAATATAATATATTGCATGAATGTGTTCACTTATAATGCATACACACATGTACACAAACTGTATGAAAGGTACATGCATGCCTGCCTGCATGGGGAATTCAAAATTTGCATGAATTGCAAAATCTGAATGTCAATCTATACACACAAAATTTAAATGATTCAAGTTTCTGGTGGTGGTGATGATGGATTTGGAATCACAGCAGCAGCCTTCGTTGTTCTGCAGCTGCTCTGTTTGATCCCACTCTGCAGTGACTTGTAGAGATCTCCTGAGAGAAATCTCCCTTGTATATCAGTGTCTACATTTACATTAGAGCCAGTAAGAAGAAGAATAAAGAATATTATAAGAAGAAAACGTATGCAAGTTTTGTAGACTCAAAATGAGAGTATATAAGGTTTAATATACAGTGTTATACACACATGCACACATGTACCTGTAAAGACATATTATACAAAATCAACTGAAACTATAAGTAAACACGATGTTATCCATGATGAGTACAATAATGTAATTATTATGATATATCCTGCATATATATTCATACAAGATATTAAATTGGATTAGAAAGGCACAAACACATGAGAAGATCAAGTGTGCAAGGAGACAGACCTGACAGTGTACAGCACACATATTACATACCTTCTGATGTGGTGCTTGTCCCAAGTACTTGCCAATTCACAGAATAACTACATATTAATTTTGAAAGTATTAGGTGAAGAGAGATGTAGATGTACACACACACACACACACACACACACACACACACACACACACACACACACACACACACAACACACACACACACACACACTTACACACACAGTGCATTGCAAAACACAATGTCACGTGAGCACAGCACAAACAACACTAAGGCTCACCAATTGCAGGTGGTACAGGACAGGAAGACACACGAAGGCAAGCATGTTTGGTCTTCCAGTGGAGCAAGGGGTGGCACCAACATAACAGGAGTACAAAAGTGGGTGGGCCTGGGTCAGCTCCCTTTAGTGGACAGGGGGCTGGGATATTTGGCCTAGTCCACTTTGGGTATGTGCTATACCCGTATATTATGTATTATACCACAGGTCCCATGGGAATATACTATGTACTATCGTACCTGGTATGTATGCTATGCATAATTATTTTGTTTGTGTTCCCAAAACTTGTGATGGCACAACTGGTCCTATATGCTCAGTTCTCTTGTGTAAAATACGCATGCATACACACATCATCCAAGACAAGTGAGGGGTGTACATAGACCCAAGCTGGAAGCACAACCACCCACATTCATGTACACTGGGACTTGGTAACTGTCCCATGTCGTTTACAGTACTGTACATGTTACTACTGGTATAGGTTTGTACTGTACGTGTAACTACTGGTATAGGTTTGTACTGTACGTGTAACTACTGGTATAGGTTTGTACTGTACGTGTAACTACTAATATAGGTTTGTACCAAATGTCTGCGTTATGTGCAAAGGTACTCTGTAGCCTCCTTGGATTTCCAAGGCTTCTACTCCTAACACAATGCGCATATAAAATGTAAGAGGTCCTGAGATATACACATTATATACACACATACCTGTGTCAGCATCTACAAGACTGCTACGTATGTATGTGCATGTGTGTGTGTGTGTGTGTGTGTGTGTGTGTGTGTGTGTGTGTGTGTGTGTGTGTATGTGTGTGCGCGCGCGTGTGTGTGTGTACATCATGTGTGTGTGTGTGTGTGTGTGTGTGTGTGTGTGTATGTGTGTGTGTGTGTGTGCGTGTGTGCGTGTGTGTGTGTGTGTGTGTGTGTGTGTGTGCATGTGTGTGTGTGTGTGTGTGTGTGTGTGTGTGTACATCGTGTGTGTGTGTGTGTGTGTGTGTGTGTGTGTGTGTGTGTGTGTGTGTGTGTGTGTGTGTGTGTGTGTGTGTGTGTGTGTGTGTGTGCTTGCATTGTGTGTGTGTGCATATGTGCATATATAAATTTATACAGTAGGTAATGTGTATACATACACATGTACACATTTTATGTACAACGCACAATGTACAATGTATACAAATGCTCACTCATCAAAGCTCAGTCCATTTGTCCAAGACAACAGCTCATCCACATCCTCTTCCTCCACTACATCCACTCCACATTTCTCCACCATGTCCACCATCTGTTCTGCAGTGGTACGAACCTCTGTCTGCTCAGGACCCTTCAACCCGCATCCATCCATCATTCCTTGCTTATATCTGGAGATAGATAGTGTATGTGAGTACACATCAGGTGTGATATACAAGTATACCCATGTACAGTGGAACTTGCTTAGTAAGAACCTCAGTTAGTACAGTAGTATACCTCTTTTGAGAGACCACCCTCGTGAAAGACCACCTCTTTTGTAAGACCAGCGAACAAATACACATGTGTCCCATACTAAACTCACCCCTCATCAAAGACCACCTCTTTTGAAAGACCACCTTTCACCTGTCCCAAATGGTGGTCTCTCAAAATAGGTACTACTGTTACGGAGTATGGATAGCAAGTACTCCTTGTTCTCTCCCCTCCTATACAAACAGTACATAAATCTGCATGATAGTAAGCACGTACCTCTGATAAGAAGTACTGATTTTGTCTCCCCTTTGAGGTGTACTCACTAAGCAAGTTCTACTGCAGTACAGTACCATATACACCACTTCACAGTGGAACTGCACTCACAACACAGGCACAGATATACGTACATAGACACATAAGAGTACACAATGATACAGTGAAACGTATATTAGTATAATTATTGGGGGCTGAGGGCAGAAATATTTACATACAAAAAATGAAATACGTGTATGGATGTTACGCAAGTGTATCATATGTATGCACATGTGTACGTATGTGTCTGCACTTACACTACCATGCATGGTCAGAGTATGGGGTGTACACATGCACTACACATGCACAGAGTATGGGGTGTACACATGCACTACACATGCACAGAGTATGGGGTCTAAACACGCACTACACATGTACAGAGTATGGGGTGTACACACGCACTACACATGCACAGAGTATGGGGTCTAAACACGCACTACACATGTACAGAGTATGGGGTGTATACACGCACTACACATGTACAGAGTATGGGGTGTATACACGCACTATACATGCACAGAGTATGGGGTGTACACACACACTGTGCATGCACAGAGTATGGGGTGTATACACGCACTATACATGCACAGAGTATGGGGTGTACACACACACTGTGCATGCACAGAGTATGGGGTGTATACACGCACTACACATGTACAGAGTATGGGGTGTACACATGTACTGTATTACGCATGTACACAAACATAGACAATATTATGTCTACCACTGGTAGAGTATAAAGGAATGCAGGAACGCCTTTCACTGAGTCTTACAGTTTCTTGAGCCATTGTATCTTCTTCTCCTTCTTTCTCTTCTCAACGTCTTCTTTTCTTTTCAACTGAACAGGCAAACACAGACAGCAAGCTGTGCTTTCAACGTTAACAAATCCATGAAATGAGTTGAACTTTCAAATGTGCATAAATGAATAAACACACAAAAAGGAACATTTCAGATGTTTGCACCATACATACCTTGGAGTGGGGGAAGTCCCTTGTCTGTTTTGCAGTATCATTTTGAATAGGGTCTTGATCAATTCTGGTAAACAGCTACAAGACACATACAAATATTATACATGGCATGGTAAGCACGGAACACATATGCACTTACATCATGCACACCTGCACATACACACTCATAAGTATGGCAAATAAACAAGCATGTATACATGCATTGTATGCATACGAGTATGTATTACAAAGTGCACACTGTGAGCATGTACGCATATACTGTGTGATGGTATGTATGCATGTGTGTATGTAGGCATATATTTGGTATATGCCGAATGTAGGCTCTAGTACATTTGAATGTTCTCACAGTCAACACTACTGACAGATTTTGTGATACAGTATAAACATTAATTTTGCTGCTGTAAGTAAATAGATCGAGTACCTACGTAAAACACACACACACACACACACACACACACACACACACACACACACACACACACAAGCACACACACACACATGTGCGCACACAAACGCACACATGCACGTACATACGCATGCACACACACACGCACACACACACACACACACACACGCACGCACGCACACACACGCATGCACACACGCACGCACACACACGCACGCACACACGCGCACGCACACACACGCACGCACACACGCGCACGCACACACACACACACACACACACACTCACACACATACACACACACACATGTGCACACACATACACACACACACACACACACACACACACACACACACACACACACACACACACACACACGTAAATCAGTTGTTACTCTGATTCACAGTGGAGCTCAGGAACCTCCCTATATAGATATAGTCACCACCAGTGAAGTAGTGCTTGGGAGAGCAAACAGCAAATGTGTGAGAACTCAATTGGATTCATTGACAGGACAGTCAACCGTACTACTGCAGCTACACATACACACAGAACACTGCCTTTCAACCTGTTACCATGGTAACAAGTGTCTGGAATAACATGTATGGCTTAAAGCATAGATATTCTATACATTAGAATTCATGGTCACACCCCCCTCCTTGGGTGGGGGAACAGACCACTCTATAAAACCAACACTGACACTACAACAGCTACACACACTCCATCAGATCTGACCCATACAGTGGAAGATAGCAGATCATAAAAATGTGGACTGTTCTGATAGGGACCTTGTTCTGTGTCAACATCATTTCAGGAGAAGATCATCACTTGTTGAGGAGAACTACAGAGAATGTTACTCATGCCATCAACAAGGTGAGGGAGAAATGGTGAGATCCTCACTAGAGGATCACTGCAAACACACAATACTGTTTACAGAAGTGCTTACAATAAGACACTGTAAAGCTGTTATCGGTGCTGCTACTTGCTGATCAATGGTCATTGATCAATCCACTCTACAGAGATCAG
>CAUJGJ010000368.1:237500-252500 GCA_963170055.1 Halisarca cf. caerulea
CATATGTAGTATGGGATAAGGATTTCCCATGGCATGTTCCAGTTTATAACACTGGTGGGACAACAGTGGTTGGATGATGAGTTTACAAACTGCAACAGATGCCGAGATGGAACTTAGTACTGTGCATTACCTGCACAAGCAGCACAGGAGGAAATAAGTGTGGAATGAATAGGATCCAATAGTTTGTGTAACATACGAATACAGAGCACCCAATAAACATGTAAGGTACATACAGTATGTACACTTCAAATGCAAAGTGTGCACAGTCATGAATAATATTATGCACATCTATTATCTTGTACTACAAGTATACCACACACATTAAGGCCTCGTTTACACATACTTGGGTAGTCTAAGAGTAAACACACACTTATCAATGCACATTAATCAACCATTTACACGAAAAGAAAAGGTTGTAAACACATCAGAAAACGCATACTTCTGTAAGTGGACACCAAATTGGATACTTATGTACACGTCAAAGCATCATAGGTACATTACTTACAAAAGTATCCCTATAGTGACTATGTGTGTGTGTGTGTGTGTGTGTGTGTGTGTGTGTGTGTGTGTGTGTGTGTGTGTGTGTGTATGTGTGTGTGTGTGTGTGTGTGTGTGTGTGTGTATGTGTGTATGTGTGCATGTGTGTGTGTGTGCGCGCGAATGCGCATGCACGTATGTGTGTGTGTGTGTGTGTGTGTGTGTGTGTGTGTGTGTGTGTGTGTGTGTGTGTGTGTGTGTGCATAAAGGCACACAGTAAGAGTGGTCACTCCACACAAAGTGGATCCACACAGGGAGGAAGGAGGTTAGTTGCAGTTCAGGATCACTAATGATATTCATTGGAGTAAGTTGCACCAGTCATCCCTACACTACGTCAGCCCATGACCTAAAAACGACTCAGAAAAAACATTTCTTGTAACAATTATGTACAATATTATTATAGCAAACGACAAGTAGTCTTGCATATTAATGCCAAATAACATAACAGTTACTATAACACAAACAGTAGAAATGCATCAGTTACAATTTCAGAACAAGGGATGTTTATATATACAGTAAACTGGATTCATCATGAACCCCTTTACATCATAAAATTGTGAGAAATCTCCCCTGTCATATGATTATCCTGGAGGTTAAACAAATTCAGATGTTACAAAAAAGCTATGTTCAAGTCTGTATGGTAAACTGTACCAAGGTAATGAAATTCATTACTTCAGGCCAAACAGCAAACAGTTCATACCTGTAGGCTATAAAAGCACCAGCTGACTAGCAGACCAGCTAACAAATAGATAATCATACTATTGCTGGATCAAGTTCATATTGCGATTACAAAGAAGAGAGTTTTAACATGTGGACTGTTCTGATAGGGACCTTGCTCTGTGTGAATGTTATTTCAGGAGAAGATCATCACTTGTTGAGGAGAAGTACAAAGAATGTTACTCATGCCGTCAACAAGGTGAGAGAAATGGTGCATGAGAGTACAGATTGCTACTGGAGGAAGAACCTTGGACTATAAGTTCAGATGAGAGCAGCTAGACCTGTAAATGTTGTCTAGTAACTTCTGTAGCTACTACAGTACATGGGCCATTGCATATGTAAGCCCTGCATAACAAACTGGGCTTGGCAAACAGGGCCAGAGGAAGCTATATGAGCATGGTGGAGTATCTCGACTCCTTCTTTCCAGTTGTACAATATCCTCCTATCTAATAAGTAGTAGTCTACAATTTTGTTTGCAAAATAGTGGGCACACCTTTACGTAGATGAACCTCATGTACAATGACGATGCTGTCCATGGAAATGATGTACTGTTCAAAAAAGATACCCATGGAGTGCAACAGTACTCTGTATATGTAGGGGTAGAACGATGAGCTGCTAACATGCTAGAATATCACTGCAACACATCCTGAGAACAGTGGGAGCTCCCTTCCATTAGAAAACAGTCAAATGTTTATAATAAACCATTACATAACTGAGGTACTGTACATGCATGGAAATATTAAATATACATGCAAAATTCATTGCATCAGTAAGCATTACATGCACCAGAAATGAAATTGATTTTTGTACTCTTTTGATCTACAGAGATCAGTACCAACTACACCATGTGATGACTCCAGGGAAGGGAACTCCATCTACAATCCTCTACAAACTGACACTGTCTGGATTTGTAAGAGTGGAAAGTGGACACCTTTCAAGTAAGGAAACCACAATAGGACCTTCACATATACATTTAGTCATACTATCATCAACCACACCACCACCAACCCTTCACTACAGGTTAACCCTTTCACTGGGATCCACAAACGATGTACCAGGATCCTCCTGTAAGGAGATATTACAATCACAAACATCAAACTGCTACCAAACACCAACAGATGGGGTCTACTGGATTACACTCACAGATCAATGCTCAAAGCTTCAACAGACCATTCAGGTTAGAATCACTACATGGAAACATCCATCATACAGGAAATTTACTCCCTCCCTTCTCTCCTTTAAAAGGTCTGGTGTGATATGACCACATGTGGAGGAGGATGGACTCTTGTGTGGAAGCATTCATACATGGAGGTTAGGCCACTCACAACAGACATGTACTATTTCTCCACTCACTACAGACCCTGTAGTGACATCAACAGTGGATGGTGCAATGTGCCCTACAAGTCTCGCTTCAATGCCACTCAAATGATGATTGTCGCCTACCACAATAAGAGGCTTGTCTATGCGTATCAAGGTAGGTACAATGGGAATATGGATACAGACTGGACTGGAGGCATTCTACTGGACCATCACAAGTGTGTGGACCATTGTACTAGGAAGAATGGAGTCCGTCCAGCACCTAGTGATCATGCTAACCGTGATAATCGTCTCCTTGGACTTGCATTTGACAAGGTAACCCCTGACAACTACTACAGCAATTGTGATACATTTTACAACAACTTTGACAACCCTGGGGAGTGTCGCTGGCATGACTGTATACTGCCAAGTTCCATATCAGCAACTTCTCGGCAAGTTCAGATGACAGTTGCCATCTATGTGCGCTAAACAGAACAACTATCTGCAGACATTACAGTACCTTCAGTGGAACCCACTTAACACAAACTTGCTTAACATGAAAGCAGAAAATGGCCCTCGCAATGCTCCTAGTATTCCTACTTGTTCTGATAACATGAACACTTTTCATCAGTCCCTAGAGATTCGTGTTAAGTAGGTTCCACTGTACATGTATTGGATTTTATACTGAAACCGAACTGTCCTAATTATCCTGTAAGTGTGATTGTACTTTACACATAATATATGAATGTACACATGCAACACACACAAACATATAATAATAATTTATATTAAGATGACCAGATTGAACATGTACATGCAATAATACATGTATAATACATACAGTACACCCCATGTAACTACAGTGAAACCTCTATTAACGGACACCTCAAAATGCGGACACCTCTCTACTATGGACATGGCAGCACGATCCAGATAAACTTTCCGTTGACCTGTATATAATATTACTCTCCGAAATACGGAAACCTCTCTATTCTGTAAAACGGACACTATTTTCTGCCCCTAAAGGTAACTTTTCTTGCTTTATAGTGGACAGAGAATAATCATAGATTCCTTTTATGGTATAGTAAGTGTACAAAAACAGGAAATATTTCTAGTACAACGAAGCTTTGAGTTCCTCTAGCTTGGCCATGTACTTTTGTAGGCCATTCAGTCGATAAATACATAGTATTTCCAGCCCATACCCTGCTCCGCAGTTCACCCAGGGACTAGTTACTTCGGCTATACCATTATTGAAGGGCCGGGAGAGAAATGAAGAGAGCAAGGGCACTAAATTTAAGGGAACATGACCTACAATGATGGTGTTGTCTTTTATGACAGCTACTGCATATTTATTGCGGCTATTATCTGACTCTCACTGCAAACTAAGCATCTCCTCATCAATCAAGGTAGGTACAATGGGAATATGGATACAGACTGGACGGGAGGCATTCTACTGGACCATCGCAAGTGTGTGGACCATTGTACTAGGAAGAATGGAGTCTGTCCAGCTCCTAGCATTGATGAAAATCGAGCTAATCGTTTGTTTGGACTTGCATTTGACAAGGAAACCCCTGATAATTACTACCATAATTGTGATACATTCAGAACAGTTGGGACAGCCCTAAGGAGTGTCGGTGGCATAACTGTGGTCTCCCTAGATCCATATCATCTACCCCACATAGAGTTCAGATGACAGTTGCCATTTATGTGCGCTAAACTGAGCAACAGCATACACATTACCTACAGCATTGGATAATACATACTGGAACCTATAGCTGGCTTCATGAACCTGTAAGAGTGCATGATTGTACTTTATACATACACGATATACTGTAGAATGAATTGAATCCAATAGTTTGTATAACATAACTATTATGTATAACATACAAATACAGAGCACCCAATAAACATGCAAGGTATGTATGTGTATACACCAAATACAAAGTGTACACTTTCATGAATAATACATATACATCTTGTACTAAACGCATAATATATATACCACACAAATCAAGGCCCTGTTTCCACATACGTACATACTCTGGTATTTTTGTAAACAAACACTTATCAATGTGTTAACATCGATAAGCAGACGCAAAAGTGGATACTTTTGTATATGTATAAAATTATCTGCTTAATATAAAACTATCTGCATATGTGCAAAAGGGGCCTAAATCTCCAATAGCACACTACAATCCCATCATGAACTATCTATACATTGACATATGTACATACAGGTTGCCCACTAGCCTTGTATGCAGCCCCATTCTCGCATGATGGCGTGTTAAGCCATTATGCGAGAAAGGAGCTACGTAGGTACAAGACTATAGCTGCCCACCTACGTAGGAACGTACATACGTGGCTGAGCCACTGTAACTGTGCCTTCTTATATTATGTAGGATTTTGTGTAGGATGTTAAAGAAATCAGCCCCCATCCACACATAAGATGATACACCAATGCACAAACAGGAGACACACATATATATACACTATGTATGCACATCATGATATGTGTGTACATGCTAGCCGGCATGCTTGTACTGCCATAGTCATTCACCTGGGTCAGGGGAACCCATTTGGGCAGGGGTGGATCTAGCCCAATTTTTAGGGGTGGCCCATGGGATAGTTGAAGTAAACTTCCTCTGCTTTTGCGCTATGTGTAGCTAAAGATTACAGTTATTTTTAATGTGTGTGGGTATGACGTCATAAAAAATGGCCACCAGCAGTCAAAAACTGGTTCTAGACTATCCAAATTGACATTTTATGTGATCAAACTTGATAATATTAAGCCTAGAACGTCTCTTATAATGTTGATTTGCAATATTTAAGGCACTAAATAGTGTCAGCTGTAGAGTTTAGAGCAATTTAAATATTTTGCAATTTTTTAGGTCTGGGCAGGAGGGCCCGGGCCCCCAAGCCCCCCAAATCCACCCCTCTTTGGGGTGTGCAAATGGGAGGTATGAGGATCAAAATTTTCTGGCAACAGGCTCACTTCTCACATTGTCCCAAAAATCTATGCATGGGCTTGCAAAACCCATGGGGATGAGGGGAAGTGGGGTGCAGCTGTGAGTACTGGCACTAATACATCCATCCTGAACTCTGGGTTGCAGGATTCCCTGCCTCCAGCTTGGTAACTTCAGCAAAAGCTGTTGGAGTTGAATTACACCAAGACCTGAGGATAAATCACCCAGGACACTTCTGTTGCCAGTGGCACTGGCTTACCAGCACAGCTAAACCTGTAGGTCCTTAGAGAACTGAAATTTCACACCTCAGGATGGCTATTCTACTATGATATAAGGGAACACACACACACACACACACACACACACACTACTATGATATAAGGGAACACACACACACACACACACACACATACACACACACACACACACACACACATACACACACACACACACACATGTACACACACACACACACACACACACACACACACACACACACACACACACATACACACACACACACACACACACACACACACACAATGTGTACTCTTAATATACCCACATGTGTGCACATTATGTAAGTACAGTACATGTACTATAATCCGTGTGTATTCAAGAGTCCCTAGCAGAGGAGCAACTTCACATTAGTATCCATATGTCCTTAATGACATTCATATGATGTCTATGAATATCGATGTGGCATCCTTGCTGCAGGAGACCTGCAGAAATTGTCAACCTCCTGTAGCCACTACAGTTGGCCATCACATACGTACATGTGTAATATATATACATTAAAACCTGTCTATAATGACCATTCAAGGGACCAAGTAATGGTGGTCTCTGTAGACAGGTGGTCCTTGTACAGAGGTGCAGTCTAGTATCACTGAGGTGGCCCATGGAGCAGCCTACAGTGGTCACTATAGACAGGTGGTCTTTCTATACAAGTGGTCTTCTAGGCAGGTTTTACTGTTTACTAGACCCTACATGCCAGATTATTCTCTGCAAAGGAATGTGTATGTCTTCATATTCCCACTAACTACATATAACTGTTAAATGTGCTATGGACAAAGAAATATTTTGCTTGTACAATATAGTGGTCATACCTCAATTTATGTCATCACACAGTCTCCTATACAACAACGCACTGCCTATGGGGATATCACAGAGTGTGACAGTACACGGTATATGTAGGGGTAGAACGATGAGCTGCTAACATGCTAGAATATCACTGCAACACATCCTGAGAACAGTGGGAGCAATCATTTAATTTATTTAGAAAACAGTCAAATGTTTACATCGTAGCATAGTAAATCACTACGTAACTGAGGTACATGGATTAAGTACACAGAGAATTCACTTTATTAGGAAGTGTTATAGAATATTATGTACACATAATTAAATTTTATACTCTTTGATCTACAGAGATCAGTACCAACTACACCATGTGATGACTCCAGAGAAGGAAACTCCATCTACAATCCTCTACAAACTGACACTGTCTGGATTTGTAAGAGTGGAAAGTGGACACCTTTCAAGTAAGGAAACCACAATAAGAGCTTCTTACTACCACAGGACGCACAGCCTATGAACATAATCACCATTTATCAAGCTGAAATACGTAGTTCTTTCAACACAGTGACGGTACAATTATATATACAGATAACAAATGAATACAAAATCAAACTATAGTCAGCACCATTAACAACACTTTACTCCCTTCTACAGGTTAACCCTTTCACTGGGATCCACAAAGGATGTACCAGGATCCTCCTGTAAGGAGATACTACAATCACAAACATCAAACTGCTACCAAATACCAACAGATGGGGTCTACTGGATTACACTCACAGATCAATGCTCAAGACAGCAACAGACCATTCAGGTTAGTGAGGCTACAATGTCATGGAACACCTACGATATAGGAAATTTACTCCCTCCCTTCTCTCCTTCAAAAGGTCTGGTGTGATATGACCACATGTGGAGGAGGATGGACTCTTGTGTGGAAGCATTCATACATGGAGGTTAGGCCACTCACAACAGACATGTACTATTTCTCCACTCATTACAGACCCTGTAGTGACATCAACAGTGGATGGTGCAATGTGCCCTACAAGTCTCGCTTCAATGCCACTCAAATGATGATTGTCGCCTACCACAATAAGAGGGTTGTCTATGCGTATCAAGGTAGGTACAATGGGAATATGGATACAGACTGGACAGGAGGCATTCTACTGGACCATCGCAAGTGTGTGGACCATTGTACTAGAAGTAGTAATGGAATCCGTCCAGCACCTAGTAATGATCACAACCAGGATCACCGTTTTCTTGGGATTGCATTTGATAAGAGAAGCCCTGACAACTACTACCATAATTGTGATACATTTCGTAACAACTACGACAGCCCTTTGGAGTGCCGTTGGTATGATTGTTACTTGCCAAAATCCATATCAGCTACAGCTACAGGAGTACAAATGACAGTTGCCATATATGTACGCTGAATGCAATAAACGAGTACTGCAACACATGTATGCATGTATGCATGTACATATGTGCATTGTACATAGGTTAAAGGCTAGTACATATGCATATGTACATAATTTTCTTGATACACATGACATGAATGCAGAGTATTGTTATACGTATGAGCAAATGTAATTAGTAATTTGAGTTGAAAAAAATCACCGACAATAATGACAGTACATTTTCAGATGATATTCAGGACTTGTAATCAAGGCTATGCATTTGAATAATGATTGTAAGACAACATGAGAACATATGTATGTACATACGTACGTACATGTCGGTATATACTGCACTTGCAGACTACAGGATTAACCAGGTTAGGCTTGGGACTGGAAGTATTAAAATTCAGTAGGCCAAAATTCAAACCAGGGTGGGCACCTTGTATGTAGAATACTGGAGAAAACACTGAAATACTGCCCACAATGCCACACTGGTGAAATGCACTGTACAGAAAGTGGAAGATATTAGTTTATTAAGTCATGTATGTACGCACATATACAGTAGGCCTAATGCACAGTACACATAATCTCACACTACACACATACGTATGCACGGATGTACTCATGTACAGAATGTTTGCACATGCATTCACAATGTACGTATGTACGCATGCATGATCAACTGGGTGACTACTTCGTCATCACTTACTGATATCAGGTGGTAATTTGGTGAGCCAACACAACTAGCAGCAACACTGCACTCAACACATACCATCTTGACATACATACGTACGTACTATATAGAGCTAAATTTTTGTGGAGCTTAACTTTCCCTTTCCTCGAGGATGAGTGCTAGAGTGTAAAATTTGTGCACTGTTTGGTAGATACGTAGCAGCTGAACGACATACGTACGTACTGGCAAAATTCATTTCCACAAATATTTCAAAAGTGGCCAACCACGAAAAGTTGGCTCTTTAAAAATTTAGCACTATACAGTATGCCCACATATACGTGTATGTACCTCTTTCACATAATTGTACATACATTTGTACATACATACGTACATACTACTACATGTGCTTCATACGTGCATAATATGTATACTCATACATACGTACGTATGTACGTATGCCCATACAAATGTATGGACAGAAGTTTATTCCTACACATGCACACTTGTTTTTATACATACAGTACAATACTACAACGCTACAAATTTATGTGGGCATACTTTATGCAAATTATGTGAGGGATTTCCCCTTTGTATAAATTATCAATCACATCATATACACAGTATCACTTGGTATCTTATCTAATCCTATCCTATAGTAGGGAAATGTACAAATTATGTACGTAACGGTAAGTGGCCAAACGCAAATGATTTTGAAGACTAATTATGTAGGTAAATTGCATAATATTGTCAAACACACAAAAATTGTAGTTTCGTGGTATTACGTCCTACTTTAAACATGGACTCACCCTTGTGGGCACAAGCCTCCATCCGTTGTTCTCCCAGCGCTGGTACCAGTTAGTCTTGTCTGAAGAAATCAGAGAGAAACTACACATACAGTACGTACCACCGGTGTACTGTACAGTACATACCACCAGTGTACTGTACAGTACATACCACCGGTGTACTGTACAGTACGTACCACCGGTGTACTGTACAGTACGTACCACTGGTGTACTGTACAGTACGTACATACGTACATACATGCATGGGCTGCAATCCAATGTACACAGTATACGCATGTACTTTCACACAAGCATGCATGTACCCATGCTGTAAGGACCTAAATATATGATGCTATGCACTTTACTTTTTGTGGGGTTTAACATTAAAATTTTGTGATTTTTGCAGATTGGAAGCCAACTGCACTTCAAAAATTTAAAGTGATCTTGCGCAAAAATAAAACTGGTCGTCTCAATTAGAACATCTAGGGATTAATACTGTAATTAAAAATGTCTTTTTAAGATGTTTTGTTAGCAAATGCATGCCCACACACATGAACACACATAAACATGCATACACACACACACACACACACACACACACACACACACACACACACACACACACACACACACACACCTTCTTCCATCTTCTGCTCCTTTTTCACGTCTACTTTGTTGTGCGTGTTCCTTGGTAGTGGTTTTCTGAGGTGCATGGCTGTGTAGTCCCTAGGGCTGTATGCACACACATCCACAATGTTCCGATACGTGTAGATCTTGTAATAGACATTGGGTGGAAAGGTCTCCTGCATACATATGTACGTATGTATGTATTTGCTCATAAAACGTAACTACTGTACACTTATGCCAATATACGTATAAGTTTGCATGGAGAAGAATGTATGTACATTCAGTGTAAATACACAAGTACAAGTATGTACGTACATGCACGTAATCATACACCACATGAACAATGATGATACATTTACAGCACATCAAACATATGTACATAATAATATGTATTACTCATGTGGCTGCATTTGTATATACCTAAGTACATACTTGTATACATATGTATGTATGTATGTATGTATACATGTACGTATGTACATAGGCACATTATGATGCAATGCATGAGGATGGAATACAGCAGCAGAGGACTCACCCCACCCAATCGAAAGCGAATGCGAATACCAGCAGCTCTGTCTAGTAAGGCAGCCTGTGTGTGTGTGTGTGTGTGTGTGTGTGTGTGTGTGTGTGTGTGTGTGTGTGTGTGTGTGTGTGTGTGTGTGTGTGTGTGTGTGTGTGTGTGTGTGTGTGTGTGTGTGTGTGTGTGTGTGTGTGTGTGTGTGTGTGTGTAAGAGAGAGGGAGAGGGTGCATCCAAAAACAGGGAAATTTCATAAAATGGTGCTTACAAAGGTAGCTACACATTAGATACACATGAACAATCATACAATGAGATATACGTATGTATGCACATACTAGTACTTACGTACATATGTGTGTTGTAAGTAGGTATGTGTGTATACGTACATACGTATGTATATGTACAAAATACGTACGTATGTGCCTACAGTGTTATACATACATAAGTACATAATTTTATACAATGCATACCTAGTACTTAAACGTGTTATACACATGTACATATGAGTGTACTGCAAATACTGTACCTCCTTTGGGTTGATACATCTGAGCATGCGAGAGGGCTCTCCACGTCCACTGAAATTGATCAAGTCTCTGTAGAACCTGTACACCTTTGCGAACTGGGGGTTGAGGGAAGCACACGAAATCCTTCACTAGCACAGATCTATGTATTAGTGGAACAGTGTACATCAGAAGATTCCAACACACTGTAAACTGTATATACAATGAGTCCCTCTGAATAGCATAACACTGAAAGGGATATTCTGGCTCAAGGAATATACATACGTATGTTGAGATCCCCAACATGTACCAGGACAATACATTATTGTTCTGATAATAAAATATTCTAGATTAAATTAAATGATTTCTGTGGATTAAACTTTTGTGGTTGCCAATTTTGAGGATTTTCACAAAATTCACAGTAAGAATGCCAGTCTGCAGTCTCACCTTGTACCTTCTCCACGATCTCTGGATGATTTCTGCTGCTTTTTGTGGAGAGAGTTCAGCATCTTCTATGACTGGTGGCAAGGGAATTTGTACTTCTTCTCCACACACATCTGTCAGCAGTGGGCCAAGAATTTCCTTGAACAGTCTTCTACACTCACGAAGAGAAATAAGACTAAGTAACTTTTAAATATGGAGTCAGCAATGTTACATACAGTCACACAGACAGATACCTTCTAGTTTCCACAGTTTCTCAGATGTGTACACACAAATACTGCAATGTGCAAAAACTGACTAATGTGCATACACACAGATGTATGTACTTACAGAATATACAAATGTAAGTGTGTTTGCATGTACGTACGTATGTATTCTAGAGTGATAACATCATATTATACGTATGCAATCATGCACACACGCAGTCTGGTGTTGCCTACCCGATTCTCGCACAGTGATGTCAGTCCCCGAAAAAGGCCAAGCGAGAATCGGGTCGGCAACGCCAGACTAGCACACACACACACACACACACACACACACACACACACACACACACACACACACACACACACACACATACACACACACGCACGCACGCCCCCACACACACAAACGTACACAGTTACGTATGTGGTATGTTTATGAAGCACATCTATGCATAAAGTCTGAGAAGGCAAGCACCAAGTGGCATCATAGTCTATGGTGGCATTTATGTGCAGACATCTACCAACCTGGTTCTGTGCCCCCTCCATATCCTCTGTATCTCGATAGCAGCCGCTTCATGACACTGGGGTTGCTGCTGTTCCCTTATTATCCTCTACACGAACAAGACAGAATTCGGTACATGTGATTCTGTTACGTGCACGTCCTCTACACAGAATTTGCACCTTTCTCTCGCTGGAATCATTGAGAAGGCTCAAATCTTCGCCTATTTGAGTACGAAAATCACAATAATTTCCCAACTAATTTGGAAACAAAAACTCAGCATGACGTATGAAAATAATAAAATTTGTAGGAAAAAATACCTGGAAAATTAACTCTTTTCAATAGGCTGCTTGCTTCCTTTCCTGACAACATTATCTGCAATATATACACAAACTAAAGTCTTAGTATACGTATCTACATACATGTATGTACGTATATTATGCCCGCGAGCAAACCATTGAGCGCCATTTTATTCGTTACCATAACAACGTGAATAATTAATTTTACTGTTAAATAGCGCTTTTAGTAATGTACATTCAGCGTGACACAGTTGGCATAGAAGCCAAGTGACTAGCCTCCAACGCACATGATCGCAGGTTCGAACTCCGCAGGCGACCTTTTTTTATCTTTTTTTTCTATTACCTAGCGTAACTATAAGTAGCGCTTTTAATAGTAAATATTCAGAAGGTCCCTGATGGCTTAGCGGCTAGCGATGGTGACATGTAGTGCTGAGGTTATGGGTTCGATTCCCTTGTCAGACGGGTTTTTCGGATTTATTTCTGAAAAAAAAATCCTGTCCCTCAGTGGTCAGTTGCAATACCCCTGTACAAAGAACCGTATGGGGGGAGCTTTGGGTCTCGCAGCTGGTCTCCCACACTACTAGTCTTCTCAATATCCTGAGAGTGAGTGTTAACTCCCTGAACAGCCCTAATCACCTGGGGTCCTCCTTTTTTTTTTTTTTTTTTTTTTTTTTTTCCACATGTATACATTATACTGTACATAGTGGGCATATATACTGTATAAAATTATACAGTGACACCCTTGCATGATGTGTTTTTACATATCAATCAATCAATGAATTATATAGCCACATGCACAATGGCACAATGACATACAAATAGACAGCATCACATACAGGTCCTACCACCACCACAAACACAAGGAGGGAAGGAGAGGAGAAGTGAGGGAGATAGACTGAGGGAGGTATGGAGAGGGAGGGAGAGGGAGATATGGAGAGTGAAAGGTGAGGGAGTGAGGGAGAAGGAAAGGTGAGGGAGGGCAGAAGAGGGAGAGGGAGAGAGAGGATAAACGAACTTCATAAATTTGTTTATATTAGGAGAAGCAAACCCTAGCTAGAAAGAAAAAGAGGAACTGTTGCATTTTGCACAAACGCCATGCAGCCAGAGACCATGATTCTTTTTATCCACAAAACTTTATATTTATGACCCCCGATGGGTATAGCCACAAAATGTTTGTACTGTGAAAATTTCCTGACATACGGTATATATCATTATGCCCTGTGCAGATAATTAGGAATATAATATAGTTATAAAATAATAATAATAGGAAGTAATAATATTATACAGTTCTTAATAAAAAAACATTTGTGTGTATGCAAAGTACATTGTATTAAACTGTGAATCCCAAATAAAGTGTTACATTGTAATCTCGTACATAAATTCACAAAATTTAAATGAAAATTCCCAATGTCAAGTACACGCAGTTCCATCACACAGTGGAACAATTCACAACAAGTACTCTCCCTGAGTAGGTGCTGATGCTTGTTGCTGGAAACATCTTGCTTGGTCCTCTCCTTGCCTTTTTAAAATTTCTGTCAAAATTCACAAAATATTGTTTAAATTGCTATAAAATGGCTACCATCACATATGAAACCAAATACAAATTCCCCATACGTAAACACATGGACACACACACACACACACACACACACACACACACACACACACACAAACACACACACACACACACACACACACACACAAACACACGCACACACACACACAAACACACGCACACACACACACACATACACAGGGAGAGAGACCTCAGTCTTCATGTCCGCTGTTTTTGAGTAGTATAGTCATAGACACTCTATACTACGTGTCTATGGTATAGTCCGCAGCATTGACTCTAATTCTTCCGCGGCTGCACCTTCAATGCTGCAAATGTTGCTGGTTACCTGAGTACAACCACTTGGAAGGATTTCTCGTCCTAAAAGCGTGTTCAGCTTCTTTACTTTGCTTATGCCGGTACCCATCTTCCCAAGATTTCCATTCCTCACAATTACAAGCAGCTTTTTAACTCGTCTTTAAAAGCTCGACAAAGCAGTTCTTCTCTTTGGCGGGCATATGATTGACCAAACCGCGCGTTTTCACATCTGTCAAACATTTCCTGATTGATTCGAAGGCACCAATCATAGGACTAGTATTGTTTCCATATCTTTCTGCCGCCATTTTGCGAGTGGCAGATTTAAACAGTACTATATTACATACAGTGTAGATGGCAAACCATCACATTTCAAATTAAATCTTACATACAACACAGTAATTTAAGCACGTTTAAAGACATTTTACTCCCACTCATACACAGACTATTTGTTAGCAAAATTATCACTATCAAATTATCACTATTTTAGGTAAAGGTGGCGGATTTTCAATGTCTCCCTTGCCAGCAATGAGCTGCAATTCCATTGTCTCTACAGTTGGTGGTTTCCCTCCACTGGCAGCTAAGCGGGATCGAAAGAGAACAAACCACA
>CAUJGJ010000368.1:257500-277500 GCA_963170055.1 Halisarca cf. caerulea
GGGGCATCGTCCATTGCCCTCAATGCTCACTGTAAGCCTGAATAGATCATTATGTAGTGAAGAAGATGTGAAGAAATATTTTAGTTCATAGAAAACACTAGTGATTATCGAGTTTTTGTAGTTAATTTATAATGGTATTTCTATTTTTTACTGTTGACTTGCACTCTGCTGTGTTTGTACAGTGAGGCACATTGCATGTAGCTTGGTCTTCCTGACCAGCCCACCCTCAAACTCGGAATCAAATCGAAAGAAGCAACTCACAGTGAGTCACATGACTGTCACCTGACTGTACTTACAAAGAATACTTTTCACTTCCTTACTTTCCACATGTTGACCATCCGATAATTCACAGAAGATAGAAATTTCCAATTTTAACTATGTATTTCTGTTATAAATATGTACTCAAAATGACGTTGTTCAATCATGCTATGTTATAGATGGCTGTGAAGACTGGTAGGGCGTGGCTGGACTGTGACATGCCCTCAATGGCGGAGACATCTCTTGTGCTGGCCAAGGACTGTTGGGACAAACTGACAGAATCTCCCAGACAAGTTCCTCCCTCTGAAACAATGAAGCAGCTCTTCAAGATCCTTTGCTTCAAAGCTGAGGCTGTGAGTGCACTAGCACAGAATTCTAGTATATCTGGTACTGGACAGTATTGGAGCACAGACTCTCTATACTACGTATGTAGTACAGAGAGTCTATGATTGGAGTGACTTGCATTCATAAGTGCATACAGTTAACCTTTTCTGAGCTGAATTCGATAAAATATACATACGTACATGTCACTCAACATCCAGCAATGTACGTGCATTGTGGGAATACAGGGTTTTACTGCGTTGTGGGTGAGCTTGAGATCGTGGTTTTCCAAGAGCTGGTGTTTGTAGCTGAAAATTGTTTTCTTAAGTCTGTACATACTAAGTAGGTGGGCATTCGTCTTTTCGGCTTAGTTGGTCTATACTTTTGGGTAAACATGTTCTCTATAATATTATACTTTGAATATATGTACGTACTTGGCTGCAATCAAACACCAACTCTCCAGCAGATGTTGAACAGGTGTATGTTAATAGTACATACAGTACATGTATAACAAACAAATGTGTACATTATTATTATTATTATTATTATTATTATTATTATTATTATTATTATTATGCATGTACGTACGTACATAGTAATATTGCATACTAATGGGATGCATGTACATGTGTATTGTATGTATATTGTGTGTAGTTACATACATGCAGTGGAACCACTTAACACAAACTCGCTTAACACGAAATTTTGGTTAACATGAAAGTAGAAAATGTCCCCTGCAATGCCTTTAGTATTCCTAATTGTTCTGATAACATGAAATTCTGATAACATGAACACTTTTCATCAGTCCCTTAAGTTTCGTGTTAAGTGGGTTCCACTGTACATAGACTCTAAAAGAGTATTGTTGGTGATGTTTAAATTCACTGGGGCCGCCTTCAATTTACAGTGATTTGCTAACATCTTTTAAATGTATCCATCTCCCCTTTGCGTGCCCTTCAGGCTGTAGGTTTGGAGGAAGAAGATAAAGCGCTTTTACTCATAAGAGAAGCTCGGGACCTTGTGAACACTCGACTGGAGAAGGAGGCCGGTTACCTCTCCATGCTCTGCTACAACTTTGGTCTGGAGGCCTTTCAGAAGAGCAGATACGAGACCAGCACAACTTGGCTGAAGGAGAGTTATGAGCTGGGCCAGGGATGTGCAGATGTGGGAGCAAAGAAGCAAGTTAGGATGAGTACTAGCTTGTTTGTGTACACCTAGTTCATGTGTGTTTTTGTGCATACACACACACACACACACACACACACACACACACACACACACACACACACACACACACACACACACACACACACACACACACACACACACACACACACACACATACACACACACACACACACACACACACACACACAACGTTTTACCATTTCCCCATACATCTCCAGTCCCGAACATTGAGGTTGCTTGCTAGTGCATACTTGGAATGGGACTGTGATGAGTACTGGAAGAAAGCACTGAATGCAGTCGGTAAATAATTCAAGCAATAGTACTAACATTTGCATACAATACACACAAGCATTCACATATTGTATTCTTGTCTACTTCTCACTCATTATGTACGTACATATGTTTGGCTGCGGATCCCAACATGAAGGTTTGGCCAATTCAGTGAGTTTAAGGGTCCAATGTGTCCTGTTGTGTTAGCAGAAACTGCATTATGTTGTGAGAAATTCCCGAACTACATACCTGTTGGTATACAAGAGACCATGCCAGAGCATGTTGCCTTAGGGTTTTAGAAACTGAGAAAGGGTGCAATGGACCTGTACTTGTGCAAGTGTAGTGTAGAAATACTATATAAACAGCTGAGTGCACCTGATGTACACACCTGTATGCATACACTTGTTCTGAATTCCAGGAGTGTTCCCACCCAACTGGGTTCTACCTCAAGTGTTGCATTTTACTGAAACACGACATCCACGACACCAGGCTGAGGTCTGCCTTGGAGGAGACACTGAGACACTCTGAGCTCACTACTGACCTTGCTCACGCCACCGTTCAGTTGTTTGCAAGGTATCAGAGGTAGGTGTGTGTGTGTGTGTGTGTGTGTGTGTGTGTGTGTGTGTGTGTGTGTGTGTGTGTATGTGTGTGTATGTGTGTATGTGTGTGTGTGTGTGTGTGTGTGTGTGTGTGTGTGTGAGTGTGTGTGTGTGTGTGTTGACTACGTTATTATGCAGAATTCATTGCCAGAATATTCTTTACCCGGAGATTCTACTTAATGTATCACCCGGAATGTGTGTGTACCCTTGTGTCTCCCATATTGATATACGGGTGGATGGATGTGAAATCTGCACTTGTGTGTACAGCAGAGACTCCGGTTAAAGGACACTTTGGGTATTGTACTCTGTCTTTATTTAGGAGAGTCCGTTATGAGAAGGTCCATGCACTGTACTAGTCTATAGTGTATGTGCCTTTTCCATTTCTACTAGAGTTGACCTGTCCCTGGCAGCTCTGAGGATCATTGCCTCCCGGTTCAAGAACTCCCCTGATATGGGGAAATTCCAGCTGCTTCACCTGGTGAGTGCACCAAAGTGATGACTCAGCAAAATAGCTTCCTTTCATTTGTGCTATAAGAAGATAACATAAGAAGCTTTCGCTTGTATGCATTGTCTTGATTTTTGTTGTGTGGGTTTGGAACAGAGGGCTTTCTCTACAAATAAAATCGCCTTCTGTTTCTTAGGAGATCCTTTTACAGGAGAAGCACTTCCAGGAGGCTAAGGATGTGCTGGAAGATGCCATAATGGGGCACAATGCTGGGAACCCTCTGGACGTGAGCACACGAAAGAGCTTTCACTTGATACTGTGGGAGCAGGCATCCAACGCACTGGATGTGAGTGTGTGTGTGTGTGTGTGTGTGTGTGTGTGTGTGTGTGTGTGTGTGTGTGAGTGAGTGAGTGTGTGTGTGTGTGTGTGTGTGTGTGTGTGTATGTGTGTGTGTGTGTGTCTGTATATACCCTAAATTGGGAAATTTTCACGACCAATAATATTCATGATTTTCGCGAACTGACTTCACTCGCGAATCTTTTGTCACGAATATTCCTGCACCCGTTCCAAAGTATAGGTATAGACAATGTATGGTGAGACTCACGAAATTTTTAGTTGGAATTTTTTTGCCTACCAGATATGGTGCCGATTCGCAAAATTTACTGTTTGCGAATATTTCTGGATTTAGGGTATGTGTGTGTGTGTGTGTGTGTGTGTGTGTGTGTGTGTTTGTGTGTTTATATGTGAATATGTGTGTGTGTGTGCTTGTATGAATATGTACGTACAGTATGTACACTGTACGTGTGTATGCAAGTATTTACTCATGCATACTGTATGTGTGCATTACGTACATTCATGTGCACATTGAGTGTGCTCACTAGTTAGCATGACAACATGTATGCATGGATTCATACTCACATGTGAGCATGAGTTACATACGTACGTACATGCACAACATACATAATACATACATACGTATGTATGTATGTACGTACATATTATTGCTGAGAATACTGTATGTGTACATACACATACGTATGTATGTATGTCGTACATATTGCTGAGAATACTGTATGTGTACATACACATACGTACGTATGTACTATTAAGAAACACTGTGTACTGTACAGTATATTATACTTACATATACATTCACGTATGTATATCTGTAATGCACACTTCTGTGTAGAGAGAGGAGTACAAGGAAGCGGTGATGTGGTACAACTACTCTCACAGCCTCTTCACTGACGTCGACACGGATTGTAAGAATCTTGCCAAACTGCAGGTAAGCACCAAGTCATGCTAACCAGGAGTGTAATGAAGCAGTGACGTGGTATGTGTATGTGTGTCATTATATTCTGTGCCTTTTGTGCAGAGAAACAGATGTCATTGCTATATCATGTTGGAGGAATATGACAAGGTGTGTGTGTGTGTGTGTATGTGTGTGTGTGTGTGTGTTTCTATTCATATACTGTACATTAAAGTGTGTACATACACACGTACATGCCTGGTGGGGAGAGTACATTGAGCTGCACTCTCCCCACCAGGCATCAGTGGTGCTGACAGAGGCACTTCAGAAGGACGGAGACAACCCGTACACCCAATTCATGGCTTACAAGCTTGCAATGGCACAGGGAGACAGTGACAAGGGTGAGACTCCAGCTTTCCCTTACTCTCACCTTCACCACTCTCACTTCCTCACACCACAGCTTCCTCTTTCCTTAGCTCTCACTTGACTCTGACCTCACTTTCTGCTCACTTTTCCCATGCACTGCTCACAATCCCACACTCCTCTAGACTACCTTACCTCGTTCCTCCTCACCCCTACTTCCCCACCTGATCCCCTCACTCCCCTCACTTCAGCCCACCACTCCCCCTTATCCCTTTGCTCTTTCACCCACACTTTCTACACTCTCACTCTACTTACTCCTCTCCTCACCTGCACTCCCTACACTCTCAATCTACTCACTCTCCCCTCACCCCCTTACCCACACTCCCTACACTCTCACTCTCGAGCCTCACTCTCCCATCACCCCCTCACCTGCACTCCCTACACTCTCATTCTCCCATCACCCCCTCACCCACACTCCCTACACTCTCACTCTCCTCACACTCCCCCTCACTGTATATGTACATGTTGTTCTGTAGCACTGGAAGCAATCGGTAATTTGAGTGGTTCACTGTCATGTGATGATCAGGTGGGAGATGAGGAGGTGAGAGGACTGGTATGTTTGGCGGCTCAAGTGGCTTTTGAGGTACGTCCACCACATACACATGTACATGTACACACAAATGTTAGCATACATGTCAGACTAGATATACATACATATAGTAGAACCCTCTAATAAGGACACCATTGGGACTACATGTACAGTAAGGCTTAAAGCTGTTCTGTGTGTGGAAGTGTCCCTATTTCGCAGGGTTCAAATGTACCTACCTACACGACAATGTAAAGGATTTCTAATAGAGCAGAACAGTGGTGTCCTGCTATAACGGATCGAGGTGGCTTCATATGTTTGTGTATGCCTATGTGGGCGCCCGCTTGCAAATACACAGCTGACTTGCTTCTTGTGTGTCCCCTTATCTCTTCAGAAAAGTACTCCACTGGTAGCTGTGAAGACTCTGGAACAGCTGACAAATCTCTCAACAAACACACAACAGCTACTGACAGCTCTGAGGTGCCTCACCAGACTGAGACTCAGTTTCATGAACAAGCAGGAGAACCAGAGTGGGAAGAAGTGAGTAGAGAGGACTACATATACGCAATTCCTATGTGTTTGTGTGTGTGTTTTATAATATTATGTGTGCCTATGTGTCTGCATGTGTGTACGTGCATGCATGCATGCGTGCCTGAATGTGTGTGTGTGTGTGTGTGTGTGTGTGTGTGTGTGTGTGTGTGTGTGTGTGTGTGTAAGTAGTCGTCTCTAACATGTTCATGGGCTACCTTCTGCAGTGACCACATATCAGCTACAGTTGGCTATATTGAGAAAGGTGTGTTCTTCTGCAGTACAAGCAAGGCACGTCTCAGTATTGCCATACTCGTGTGCGTACAGTGTGTGTGTGTGTGTGTGTGTGTGTGTGTGTATGTGTGTGTGTGTGTGTGTGTGTGTGTGTGTGTGTGTGTGTGTGTGTCACTGTGTGTGTGTGTGTGTGTGTGTGTGTGTGTGTGTGTGTGTGTGTGTGCATGCATACATACGTCTGTGTGTCGACTTTACTCTATGTATATTCTGACTCTCAACACACATACATGCTTTGTACTATAGCACTGGGACTACTGACTAAGATCAAGGAAAGTGGAAGTACCATTGTGGAGGATGAAGCTATGTGGTTTGTGAAAGTTGGTAAGTGTGTGTGTGTGGTTCTGTGTACGTATGTATATGTATGTACGTACGTGCATACACTCTCTCTCCTTCTCAGCTTGGAACTTGGCCCTGCAGTGTTCGAAAGCAGTCCACTCCATGTATCGGCTGTTCACACTATGCAGTCTGGTATGTGTGTGCTACATACAGCCATTAATGTGTGCATGTGCATAGACAGTATAATATTTTAGGTCTATGGTATGTGGTAGATTCATGCAAAGCATGCAAAAATTATATATTCTTTTGTATACAGTAAGCATATGTGGGTGGGTGTTCATACCTGTCTACACACACGTGCGCACATGTACACACACACACACACACACACACACACACACACACCACACCACACCATCAACTTGTATTTCAACCCTTGAACATTTGTACAGTACTTACAATTTTTCTGCTGTAGCTGTTGGAATTATGTGGAAATAACGATGCTCATGATCAGAAGAGCCACACCTGTCTACTAATGGCTTCAGCTGCTTGTCTCCAGATTGCCAGAGAGTCAGACAGCAATGATGAAAAGGTGATGTAGTGTCCATCCCCGAACTGTTCCGCATGTATACACACACACACGCACACACGCACACACGCACACGCACACACACCACACACACACACACACACACCACACACACACACACACACACACACACACACACACACACACACACACGTATGCGCACACGCACACGCACACACATGTATGCGCACACACACACGGACATACACGCACACACGCGTGCGCACACACACACACACACACACACACACACACACACACACAATGTACATATACTGTATGTGAATCATACAAAACATCCTAATACCAATGTACACATCAACACCTCACTTGCATACCTGTTTTGTATAACACTTAAAGACTCAGTCACTGAAGGAGGTTCTTCAGCTGATAAGCAAATCACAAGCTGTCAAGGGTGACAAGGTGGACAGGAAACAAACAGGAATTCTTCTTGTGCTTTACGAGTTTGAAGCCAGAGCAATGATGGGCATGGGCGGACTGGAGGACCTTCTGGAGACGCTGTCAAAGATACCATCAGTTGAGCCCAAGACATTTGAAATTGCAGCAAGTTTGTACCTGGTTTGTGATGGTTTTCTTCAAAGGCATTAAATCTTTGCAATCCTATTCATGGTTTCTGCTCATATATACTGTACACGAATACATGTATATCTGTTCTAACCTAAAGCCTTCCTGTTACTGCAGCTCTTACTGTTCAGTCAAAAGTTGCTGACAAGAGTATTTGTGAAAAAGCACTCAAACTGGCAATTCAGGGATACCAACAGCAAACCAGTTTAGATTACACAGAGTACAGGTATATGTATGTAAGAGCCAACAAAAACCTGTCACATTGTGTACCCTATGCTATAATTTTCTTCATGCATGTATATTCTCCCTTCCCCCTCTCTCTTTGATCCTCCGCTCCCCTCCTCATCTCACTCCTCTCCTATCTTGCCCTCACCCTCGTCATCCCTCTTCTCCTTACTTTCACCCCCTCACCCCTCTCCTCCTTACCCCCACCCCTCACCCCTCTCCTCCCCACCCCCACCCTTCACCCCTCTCTTCCCTCATTCCCACTCCCTCACTCCATTCCTCCCTTACCCCTCACGCCTCACACCATGCAGCAAGTGCTACCACAGTCTGGTACAGCTGTACATGGAGGCAGGAGGACACCATGACATGGCAAAAATGGAGAAGGCTTGGAAGGTGTTACAAGAAGCCCTTAAGGCAGTGGAAGGAGCTGATAAGGTATGCATCTCAACTCAATTTTTACTTAACAGCAGTTTATAGTAGTAGTAGCAGTGGTAGAAATAGCACTTGACCTTTGTTAGGACAAATGGCTGACTCAGAAATATATTGGTAGGTGGCAAACAGCTATTTGTAGCCCTGTAGTAGTGATGCGAGTGTGTGTGTGTGTGTGTGTGTGTGTGTGTGTGTGTGTGTGTGTGTGTGTGTGTGTGTGTGTGTGTGTGTGTGTGTGTGTGTGTGTGTGTGTGTGTGTGTGTGTGTGTGTGTGTGTGTGTGTGTGTGTGTGTGTGTGTGCGGTATATTTATGTGTGTGTACATGTGCATGCTATGGCCTGCTCAGTACAGTTATCGTGTGTTGTGTTTTGCTAATTGCTGTACATGTAGGCCGACTAGCATGTACTGTATGCCATTTTAGAGTAGACCCCTGTTATTCCATAGGGGGAGTATCCAGAAGTAGAAATTCTCTGGCTCATGACAAAGATTTGGAACAATGGTGTTCGCTACTTCAGGTAAACAAATACTATACGTGCATGTACACATAATGTCTATGTACAGTGAATTCTCCTTAATCCACCACCACTTTATCTGCCAAACCCTTTCATCCACCATCAATTTTGTGCAAAAATTATTACAAAAATTATTACAAAATACTGTATGTTGATTTGGATAATCCGCCCAACTCATTAATCCGCCAATATTCTTTAAAACAAATTGTGGCGGATTAATGAGATTTCACTGTACATACGTATACCCCCCATTCTGATGTACTGCCATTGTTTTTCTATATTTCAATTACATGATATACATACTGTTGATCAAATTTGACAAGAATGTCTGGTCATGTTAGACCACCCCAAGCAGTCTGTTTACCCTCCCCCCCATCCAGTGGTGGACGGTACAAGGAGGCCGAGCAATGGTGCAGTCTGAGCATGCAGTTCCTACAGCACTTGACGTCCTTCAGAGAGAGCTACCAACAGCAGGTCAGTCAGGTTCTCTTTTATAGGCAAGAAGGAACATGCAGTTGCTTAGTACGTGCGTGTCCTCACATTAATATGTGAGTTTTTAGCGAGGATCTCCATTTAGTACATATTCTGTGTGTAGAGACTGATAGCACATACTTGCATGATATCCGGAAATATTGGCGATCATTAAATTTGGCGATTTGCGCAAGATCAGGCTGTAGTTTAATATTGGCGAAAATTTACTTTGGGGGTTGCACAGCAAGGACAAAGCATAGTAAGTAGGTTTATGTAAATTTGGTGATAGAAATTTGGTGATTTTGATCCTGACCACCAAACTGCCAAATTAAAAATATCGCCAATATTTCCGGATATATGGTATTTCTCAGTCGAAAACTTGCAGTGACTGTGTACAGTACTGCAGTGGTAGAAAAAGCATTTAACCTTTGCTAGGACAAGCAGCTGACTCAGTATTATATTGGTATTTTGAAGATTGGTCAGCCATTTCTAATCATCAGAGATTATGTAGGACGTACGTAATATGTATGCATGTACATGTGTACGCATGTACATGTGTACACATGTATGTGCATAATACAAAAGAATCATCTTGAATGATGTTACCCTTGCACATACATGTCTCCCTCTTTATGCTCTCTCTCTTTCAGATGTCTTCTGTGTACTCAGAGATACTGGACAAGTTGCACTCCCACCAACCTCCTGCTGTGTTGGTGTAGGATCTGTTGCTGTACATCATGATCACACACTAGCTGTATAACTGTGTTTGGTTTTTGCAGTTCCTTTGCTAATACCACAGGCATTGGTGTGCCTGAATCTCCTCCTACTGCTGCCTGTCATTGACCATTGTACATGTGTTGAATATAGATTCTGCTAATTTTCAGAGAATGGTGGGATCAGCATAGCAGCTATAGATGGGAACGTCATGCATGACCAGTATTTACATGTATATATAGACAAAATACAGCCTGAATGCTCTGTAGGTTCACAGGAGTGGGGGGGGGGGGGGGGGGGGGGGGTGGCTGAGATGAATTGACTGAGAGGGGGGAATTGTATATTAGTCCTCTGTATATATATATATATATATATATATATATATATATATATATATATATATATATATATACAGTCGACTCCTGATATAAAGAACCAAGAAATCCACAAGGATTTGTTCTTCATAACAGAAGTTCTTTATAAAAGAAGTGTATGTTAATGTATTACAGAGTATAAATATTACAGTGTTATTATGTATTATAACAGAATTATGACATAATTCACACTGATGGTCATAGTGGAGCTCAAATTTTAGTTTCTTGAATGCTTTTCTTCACTGCTCTGTACACTTTAACGCCTTCAAGAACACAAAATCCACTTCAAATCCCATTTAAAAGTCACTGGCAGCAGTGATGAGTTCTTTATAGCAGGAGTTTGTTTGTTATAACAGAGCAAAAATGTATGCACACAAACTTGGACCCAGCAAATTGTTCTTTATAAAAAGAAGTTCTTTATAACGGGGTTCTTTATAAGTGGAGTCCACTGTATATGTTATTAAATATGCGCATAATAAGTTAATCTGTCAATAATACATCTTTCACTTGCCACTTTATTGTCCATTATTTTAGCTTTTGTTGACTCTGTTAACAATACACACCTATCTGGTTTTCTTTGCAACACATACAGTACTACAATATACAGTGTTGGTGTATCTATGATTCTTTCTTCCCAGGAGCGCATAATAATTGGTCAGGAAAGGCGAGGGTTTATTATGCACTCCTGTTCTTCCTTAATACTCCAAAACAACAACAAACAAAACGTTCACGCAAAATTGTGACATAATGATTATGATGACACTCACTTGCTCACGTGATAATGCACGAAACTCACGCTCTGTACTATGGCCGAGAAGAAAGGGCGTAGCGTAGAATACAAAGGAAATTTGTATCTTTTTTTTTTTTTTTTTTTTCAGCATTAACAAACAATATATATCAAAAAAAAAAAAAAAAAAAAAAAAAAACAATACTAATGAGGTTTATTAAAAGTGTCCTTCAGCCAGGATGACCTGAGCCGAGGCACAATCAATGGGTGATCGATACGAAGACCTTGATCCTCTGATGGCATGAATTGATGATCGTAGCAGGCTGAAAGCCAGGCGCCTTCTAATCAAATTCATCATCATGCTGTATGGGTGACCTCTTTTCATTGCAATCATGGATGCTAGCTTCTTATAGAAGACAGATGCTGCAGGAGCTAAGCCTCCAGTTGCACTCATCACGAGAGGGGTTTCTATTAATTTGTATCTCTTCGCAGACGACATCCCGTCAGCTTTACTTTGTAGCATCTGTCTCGGACTTTGCTGTGACCCTCATCAAGCCGTTTGTTGTGGAAAAGTTTTCTGTCTACAATGCGTAGAGAGCACACGGCTTAAAAAACCCAAAGAAGGCTGTCCTTGTTGTCGACAGCCCATCCAGACATTCCCCGATAAACGTACGGAACAAGAGATAGGAAGTCTTCGAATAGCATGCAGTAATGTTGACAAAGGTTGTCAAGAGCAACTAGAACTGAGAGATGCTCGAAAGCACAAGGAAATTTGTCCGCTTGAACTGATCCCTTGTTTGTTTGCTGACGTTGGATGTTCCAAGACGATGTTAAGACGAGACATGGAGGAACACGATAGAAAGGAAATAATCACGCACCTGCATCTTTGTAGGAAGAGGATTGCTGCCATGGGTGGAACAAGTCACTCTAGGGAGGCTCTGACAGAGACAAATAATGTGAAGAATGCTGACCAACTTCAGAAAGTTGAAACAACTATCCCTCCTCAACCCACCCGTGTTTTCAATTTGGAAGTCCACAATCACCATAGAATGGTTGGTCGATCATTTATGTGGACAATCGAAGCTTTTAAGGTGGAAGAATGGTATTTTAGCCTTTCAGTAAAGTTTACTCGAACATTTGATGTGTACGGTAACAGTAATGTTCAACTGTTTATTTGTATTGGGCAAGGACAGATAGACAAAGGGCTCATTGTACATATGTCAGGAGAGTGGAAATTAATACTCAAGGATTCAGGCAGGATTATTCACCATTCTAGTCCCTTTTGCATCGAACTTGCATGCAATGACAAATCCAATTCCCCACATGATTGTACTTCTGAACCAGGAACATCTGTAGGAGGTACTAGTTATTGGGGAGCTTCTAACATGCCTCCAGATCTAAAAGAGGCCTCCTGTGTTATTTATCAACTGAGAATTTCGAGATTTACCACTTCAAAACGGCATATACTTTAATAGATCCATTAATTATTTTTAATCAGAATTCAATTTGGTTATTATTATTATAATATTTTTTATTGTTTTCACTTTGACTTTGGTGTGTAATTCTCTTCATATAATATATATCAGCTGAAACTTCGCCAAAATGTAGTGAATTTTCTTCAAAATTGCAACGAAGGCGAAAAAGCGATTCCGTGGGCTGCCTATGGCGCTGGAAACTCGAATCGCTTGGAAATCGTCGTTATTGACTAAAATAATACTTCTAAGAACTCTCTGGTCGAAAAGACTCTTCGCTGATTAAATCAGGAGGAACCGAATGAATTTTACCGAAATATAGCCGAAAGATTACGTTCCGACTTCGCGTCCGCCATGTTGTTGACATATATATATATATAATATATATAATATATAGATATAATATAGAAAAGCTATGCTTTGACTCTCAACTACATCCGTTGCAGGATCTCTTTCTCACTCCTACGTTCAGCCATCCTATGCTTGAGGGGACACCACACATAGGCGTAGGAAGATGTTTTGAAGTGGGGGGGGGGGGGGGGGGGGGGGGGGGGGCGAGCAATGAACACCACGTAACATGAATCTTTTTTGTGTAACTAGCTTAATCGGTGCATGATGCCAACGTAACAGTTGGGTTTCTACAGTAGAGTCATTATCTTCCGAGCTTGAGGATACATATAACATTGTTTCTTCCAACTTTGGAGGAATGTTCAGCTCAGTTCAGTAAAATTTCAATTATTAAGACTGGAGATGCCACTAGCCCAGTGAGCTACTATGTAGGCTCCCAGAGACAAAGAGAGTGACATAACAATACAAGCATAAACAATAAAATGTGCACATGCATAAGCTATTGGACTGAAACACTAAAACAAGAACACATATGAAGGAAAATACTGAGCAAGCTTAGACTAAGAACATGCATGCACAGGCATAGAGGACAGTTTTAGACTCTACTCTGCCTGAAGAATACACTAAACTACTGCTAAACTAATTGAAGAATAGAATGGATGAACCTCTTCAGTAGTACAAGATCTAGCCTGTGAATCACTCTATCTGTATATAAATCCTTGCAGTCTACTTGTTTTGAAGAACCAGGCAAAGACCAGCAGACAAACAAATTTACTAGTCGCTTCTTACTGGCCGACAACGGCAAAACCGCGCTACACGTGATTGCGCAATAATTGCAAATGGCGGCTTGCGATAGCTAGTGTTATAATGCCAATTATATGGCTTAAAACTTCATCTTTATGACAGATTTTTACAGTAAAACTTACTTTCTGTTGGAATGTAGTATATTTAAACTTTTAAATGTGGTTTTTAGGTTACTTGGCAGATTTTTTGATTGCCCCCCCCCTGAGAGTCAGGGGGGGCAAATGCCCCCCGGTTCCTACCCCTATGCCGCAGCACATCCCACCAGCCAAGAGCGCACTTGCCAGACATGGAGGTTGCTGCCAGTGAGGGCAGACTCCTCAGGCAGCCTAACTAACTAACTTGCATGCCCTTTCCTGCATGAGCATGATCACGCCATTTATATATTGATTCATTGTATCCTGTATTGCATTAGCATTATTATTTATTGATATTTTTGAATCAATTATCATCGCTGAATATATATAGACATCGTTCCGGAAGTTCCGGACACTTCCGGTGAAAGTAAAGACAATCATATAGGGCCGGCGGCCCAAAAATACAAAGCTGAAGGATAAAACGTCTTCGTAAACCTGATATCATTGTTACAGAGATAAACTTTTGCTTGTTAAAGTCTTCTTTTCTTTCAGCAGCCATAAGGTAAACCGTCCTAATTTGGGGCAGGCCCTAATCTGGTTTGCTTCGCAGAAAACGGTAAACTATGGCGCTCAGAAGGATCACACAGTTTTACTTTACTGATCGAACTATACTCCATGCCATGCTTTGGCTCAAATGACAAGAGCGCCACAGTTTACCGTTCTGTTCAAAGCGACCCAAATTAGGGCCTGCTCCAAATTAGGATGGTTTACCTAATATATAATATATATTTGAATATATAGAGCATTACACTTCAGAATCTGGAATTTGTAATGAAACTAATACTTTCTTTTGTATCATTGTTATTCTTTGATTTGAGTAATGTGTTCCCTGCCTATACACAAAGAATTAAACTGTTGAATAGAAACACTGATACGCTGTACAATTTTCTGTTTTGAAAGTGGATCATGAGTTTTAGATCTAGACAAAAACCCAAGACACTGATCTGAAGAAAGCCTTCGCCTCATCCCCAAAGACTCCCAACTGAGGTTTCCACCGCGGTGACTAATTAAGGTGTAAGCACTGCAAATTTCCCCATACTTCACACCAAGTACTCTCCCTGAGCATGCAGCAGTGTCAAGTGGCGGATCCATGCAAGGGCGCCCCCCTATTTTGTTCGTACAAACAATCAGCTTTCAGCATACACGTGATGTTTTGTACGTATAAACGTCACGTGTGCGCTGTATAAACGTCACGTGTATGCTTTAAAAGCCAATTGTTATCCGAAAAAAAAACCCTGAAACGTATGTATGGCCGAGAAGAAAGGGCGTAGTGTCCAATACGAAGGAAATTCTCATCGCTTCGCAGACGACATCCCGTCCACTTTACTTTGCAGCATCTGTCTCGGACTTTGCTGTGACCCTCAGCAAGCCGTTTGTTGTGGAAAGGTTTTCTGTCTACAATGCGTAGAGAGTGAACGTCGGCTTAAAAAACCCAAAGAAAGTTGTCCTTGTTGTCGACAGCCCATCCAGACTTTCCCAGATAAGCGCACGGAACAAGAGATAGGAAGTCTTCGAATAATATGTGGTAATGTTGAAAGAGGTTGTCAAGAGCAACTAGAACTGAGAGATGCTCGAAAGCACAAGGAAATTTGTCCTCTTGAACTGATTCCTTGTTCGTTTTCTGACGTGGGATGTTCCAAGACAATGTTGAGACGAGAGATGAAGGAACATAACAAAACAGAAATAGTTGAACACCTGGATCTCTGTAGGAAGAAAATCGCCAACTTTCCTCGCTTGGAAGAAGAACTAATATGCAATTTAAGGACGAAACTGAAAAGTCTAAACCAAGAAGTAAGCAAGAGTAAAGGCGCAATGCCTGGTGCAACTGAGGACATTACTATCTCGAGCTGCAAACCAAAAGGGTTCAGAATAGAAGTTGAGCATTTTGACAGAATGTTTTACAAGAATATTAAATGGATAAGCCCTGAATTCAAAGTGAACGAATGGCACTTTTTACTTCATCTGCAGTGGGGTCCTTTTAATATTAACAGTCGCTTAATCACATTTAGCCTGCAAGTTGTAGAAGGTCCTCTTTGTTATGCTGTAAAAGGAAACAGTGTGCACATACTGGGAGAAATTGCACTTTTACATACATCAAAAGGTGTTGAAACTACATCAGTGTCCCCCCAAATTTTTCAAGTGGATATTTCAATGAAACCTACCAGTGATACTTGGGACTCAACTAATCCTGTAGTATTAACCTCTAGTATTTTAAGTAATACTTTAGCGCAGCAGCCCATTGTCATTTGTCACCTGAGTTTTTGGCAGGTTAAAGGTCACTACAAGAAAGCAATGAAGTTTTCATCCCAGTGATGATGATTATAATATTATTGTAATGCATGCGTTATGTGTTATATAGCTGTTTATATACAGTGACTTGCAGGCCATGCATACTACTTTTTGATACGTGGACTGCATGTATATGCATGTGTATATTATTTGACTGAGTGATTAATTAAATTATAAGTATGCAAGCTTATAATAATATTAATTATAAAATCATATAATATGTAGACAATTTTGAAGTTACTGTAGGTAAAAATTATAATACTGTACCAGTTCTTATTGATAACAAAAACCATGCTTGTATGCGTGACTGTAAAGTACATCATATCAATTAAACTGCATGTGAATCCAAATATAATGTTTTGTTGCAATCTTGTGTACATGCAGTTACAGTAATTAAATTCACAACATTTAAAGGAAAAATTCACAATGTCAAGTGCATGCAGTTCCATCACATAACAATTTACAGTTAACAAGTACTCTCCCTGCATGAGAGGCACTGACACTTGTTGCTGGAACCATCTTGTCTGGTCCCGAGCTCACTTGCCTATACTAACAACTTCTGTCAGGATTCACAAACATGCAACAATACTGACAGATTTCATGATACAGGATTTAATAAACACACACACACACACGCAGCACCATTCTGCTCTGCTGGCTAAACGGTGCTGAGGAGATGCATGGGGACTTAAATTTGTCCCAAAAACCGTCCCTATAGTTTAGTCAAGTGACCATGCCGGTGTATCTCCTCTACTACCCTCCTCTCCATACCCTTAGCTTGCTCTCATGTGCATACAGCAATATGTATGTAATTTTGTGTCACATGCACATGATGGTGGAAACAATACATTGATTGGGTATAATAAAAGATAAAAACAGATGTGCATGGTCTCAGATTATGTAATATCCACGTGTATAAACACCATCTCCTTGATATAGTTTTATGCAAAGATCAAAATTTCAACCATATAGCAGTCCACTACCATAGCTACTAAGTAAACTGTAACAGTGTATGTATTTTGAAAAAATCATAATCATAAATTGATGTTCTTTCTTGTACAAACATGACATCTCTCTAGATGCCTTCTCTATACTCGGAGATACTGGACTAGTTGAACTCCCGGGCCACCAATCTTCTGCATGTGGTGTTGGTGTAGGATCTGTTAACGTTGCTGCACATCACATGCGGTGGAACTGTGGCTGCGGTTGCCAGTTTGCAGTTCCTGTTTATTAACACTACTGTAACATTTTGATAGGGCAATGGTGTGCATGAATGTCCCCTATACTGCTGCCTGTCATTGACCACTGCGTATGTTGAAGTTGTGCTGATTCTAAGAGGATGATGAATGGGATTAGCATAGCATGCAGCCAGAGGGGAATGCAAAACATATAATTTTATTGCTTGTACACATGCATTGTGTAATCTTGAGAGCTCTGTGTGTTCACAGGAGCAAGGGGGAGGAGGAGATGGCCGAGAGAGGAATCGATGGAGGAGGGAATTATGCAATAAAATAGTGAATATATAGTAACTGTTAATTTGTCAATATTAAGTATCATGATGATAAAATATTTTTTTAAGTGGAACTTCAGTCTGTAATCCGTCAGTTATAATTTGTGGGCAGCAAAATTACTACAACTGATGCCATATTACAGAGGTGTCAGATTACAGAGTAACTCTCATCATTCTTGTACATGGGGACTGTACTTGAAAATAATGGTCAGATTAGAGAGAATGTCTGATTACAGAGTTGTCAGATTAGAGAGGTTCCACTGTATTCACAACTGTAGAGCACTGTTACAGGTATAAAATGCCACCATATAATATTATAGGATAAATGAACTACATAATTTTGTTTATTAGTAGATTCTGAAGCAAACCCTAGGAAGAAAAGAGAGAAACTGTTGTTGCACAAACGCCATGCAGCAGAGACAACGATTTGTTTTTTCCACAAAAGTTTAAATTTACGACCCCTTATGTGTATATAGCCACAATATTTTTGTACCATGAAAATTACCTTACCTATAGTATATATCATTATGTCCTGTGCGGATTATTAGGCAGATAATATTGCTATGAAATAATAATAATAAGTGAGTAATATACAGTTTTAATAAAAAAATCATTTGTGTGCATGCAAAGTACATTGTATTAAACTGTGAATTCCAAATAAAGTGTTACGTTGCAATCTCATACATAAATTCACAAAATTTAAATGAAAATTCCCAATGTCAAGTACATGCAGTTCTATCACAGAACAATTCACAACAAGTACTCTCCCTGAGAGGGTACTGCTGCTTGTTACTGGAAACATATTGCTTGTCTTTTTACAATTTCTGTCAAAATTCACAAAATGTTGTTTAAATTGCTATAAAATGGCTACCATCACACATGAAACCAAATACAAATTTTCCATACGTGAACACATGCACACACACATACACACACACACACACACACACACACACACACACACACACAAACGCACACAAACACACACACACACACACACACACACACACACACACACACGGATACACACACACACACACACACACACACACACACACACACACACACACACACACACACACATACACACACATGCATACACACACATACACACACGCATACACACACACACACACACACACACACACACACACACACACACACACACACACACACACACACACACACACACACACACACACACACACACACACACAGAGACCTCATTCTTCATGCCCGCTGTTTTTGAGTACGTAGCTAGTCCGCAACATTGACCCTAATTCTTCCACAGCTGCACCTTCAATACTGTAAATGTTGCTGGTTACCTGAGTACAACCATTTGGAAGGATTTCTCCTCCCAGAAGCTTGTTCTCTACTTTGCTTTCCCGGTACCCGTCTTCCCAAGCTAGAGTTCCATTCCTCACAATTACAAGCAGCTTTTTAACTCGTCTTTAAAAGCTCGACGAAGCAGTTCTTCTCTTTGGCGGGCATATGATTGACCAAACCGCGCGTTTTCACGTCTGTCAAACCATAGATTCTAGGCTATAACGTTCGCGAACGCATAGCGTCATAGGTATCTAGGGCGTCGTACCGTGGTAAGCGACCTAGCCTATCATCTATGGTCAAACATTCCCTGATTGACTCGAAGACACCAATCACAGGGCTAGTATTGTTTCCATATCTGCCGCCATTTTGCGAGTCGCAGATATAGACCTAAACAGTACTTAAAATAGCGCTTTCAGTATTGTATATTCAGAGTAGCACAGTTGGCATAGAAGTCAAGTGACTGTGCTCCAACTCATATGATCGCAGGTTCGAACTCCGAAGCCGACCTTTTTTATCTTTTTTTTTCTATTACCTAACGTAACTATAAGTAGCGCTTTTAGTAGTAAATATTCAGCAGGTCCCTGATGGCTTAGCGGCTAGCGATGGTGACATGTAGTGCTGAGGTTATGGGTTCGATTCCCTTGTCAGACGGGTTTTTCGGATTTATTTCTGAAAAAAAAATCCTGTCCCTCAGTGGTCAGTTGCAATACTCCTGTACAAAGAACCGTATGGGGGGAGCTTTGGGTCTCGCAGCTGGTCTCCCACACTACTAGTCTTCTCAATATCCTGAGAGTGAGTGTTAACTCCCTGAACAGCCCTAATCACCTGGGGTCCTCCTTTTTTTTTTTTTTTTTTTTTTGTATTTAGTAATGTATATACAGTGTGGCACAGTTGGCATAGAAGATATGGTATACAACACGGTACATTGGCATAGCATGCATACGTATCTTATTATAATAAAGATAGGCTGATTTTTTGTTCGCAGTTCGCTGACACGCGCTTCGAGTGATTGCGGGCAAATCTTCACGATAGCTCACTGTTGTGTCTAGAAAGAGACCTTGAGGGCTTATTTTTACTCTTACTTGCGAAATGGAGAAATTTCGAAAATAGCCCGTAT
>CAUJGJ010000368.1:285000-290000 GCA_963170055.1 Halisarca cf. caerulea
AAAGTACGTACATATACTGTAACACAGCCACACAAACATGCGTGCCAGTCTCGTGGAAAATCGGAAACCTGCATACGAAGAGGTCAACCACACACAAGCCAGCCCCAACAACAAATATGTAAACGCATGCAGCCTCGAGGCAGTTTGGAGGTTTTCGGTCCCAGTCTAATGGACTAAGGAGGACACCAATCTTCAACGTGCTTCAGGTTGAACAGAACACAGGGTTGTGGAAACAAGGTGAAAGAGTTTTGTGGAAATCACATCAGAACATGCGCAGCAGTGTACAAACACATCAGCAAGAGGGAAATGTAGACAGGATTAGCACAAGACTCACCCTACCTGGCACACATGTCAAGAAAAGAAAAGTGAGAAGATAGAGTGAATAGATAAGTAGACATGTACACACGATATGAGGTGTTCACATCTGACACTGTGTCACTGTATTGTTCCAGACAAGAGGATCTTGGGGAGCGTCTCCCTTGAGAATGCATACCCGATTCAACACTGAACATGCCAAAAGTTGTGAATTTTGTCAACTTTCAACATTTCCTTTTCAGCGCTATTTTTAGAAGCTTTCAGTGTGTGAAGATAGAGTTTTACAATAACTAAAGGCCCTTAAATAGATGGTTAAATTTAATTAGCTACCTCCAACACACATGTATGATGTACACTAGAATAATCCCTAAGAAACTGGTGCATCCCAAGGGAATCACTCCCTTGCATGATCCCATTACAAAACATACCTTGTTAATCAGGAAAAGATGTAAACAGGTTCACATTGTTAATACGGATCGAAATTCCTTTGTGCAATATTTTCATGACACAATTATATAAAGTTATGGTTCATTCTTATTGTAGATTCCATAAATTCACAAGATTTTAGTACAATAACGAATAGCACCATGTCGCAATCTTTCACATTATTAAGCAATCTTTTCATGATTTACGGTATGTGGCTAGTTGAAATCAATGTTAATTATCAAATTAGACCAAAGCAAATTACAATATAGTCTAGCTGCTAGCCCCGACCTTCTCGGTATACCAGGCTAGTGGTTAGACTATGATTGATCAGTTTGTTATCACCACTATTAAGAATATGAGTAGCAGAAAGAGCTACAGTTTATGGATTGCAGGATTTAGAATGGTGTCATGTCTCACAAGAATTTATCGTTTAGATAGCCAAGACCATATCAAGTCGATATCAAATTATTAAGCTAAATCCGAAACCCATAGTGTAGGATCCGGTCACCTAGACAAACAGATCAAATGACCTGCACTTGAAAGAGAATGGAATCACTGTGCCCAAACCTCTCCAGAGGTCAAGAGCAGAGAGCAGGACGTAGGCTAAAGATACACAGCATCGAATTACCATAGACAAAATATCCAACGTAACACAGTACAGCCATGCCTGATATATTTGACAATAATAATGATTTATTTGAAACCTTTTATATTTAAAACCCTTTGCCGTGAATCCCCCCACCACTAATGATGTGTACAATTTACCCCCAAGGCTCATTTATCCAACATCTGGTTTATCGGACACAATTTATGGTGAACAGACGTGGTTGGATAAATGAGGGTAACTGTATAGTGTCTCCAGAACTACCAGGATCCACACAGGGGATTGGCTGTGCAAGAACAAACAGTACACACTTCCCATGACTCCAGTGATCATTACTACATGCTGTGCAAACATTCACCTGAGAGGATCATGCAAATTAGGCAAATGATCTCAGTGGGTCAGTGGTGCTGATTAGAGCAGTGTCTGATGGAGAAAGAGGGTTTGCAGCATCCGCAAAATAATAATCTTGATATTTAACAATTAGAGACACTATATATTGATTACTAGTCTACAATGAACTTACTTCCTTTGGATGATTAATCAAGTATACTGAAAACTGCTTGTCATTTGGAACTCAACACCAGGTCATGGATTAAAGTATAATTGATTAAAAACCTTTTGCACACGTGAAACAGGCAAGTGCACACTCCTGGTCAGTACATACTCCTGGTCAGTACACACTCCTGGTCAATACATGCTCCTGGTTAGCACTCACTCTTACATGCTTAGTACACCCTTGTACACACCCAGCATGGGTATAGCACACACTCCTGGTTAGCACACACTCCTGGTTAGCACACACTCCTGGTTAGTGCATATTCCTGGTTAGTACACACTCCTGGTTAGCACACACTCCTGGTTAGCACACATGCCCTCCTGGTTAGCCCAAACTCCGGGTAGTACACACTCCTGGTTAGTACACACTCCTGGTTGGTACACACTCCTGGTTGGTACACACTCCTGGTTAGCACACACTCCTGGCTAGCACACACTCCTAGTTAGCACACACTCCTGGTTAGCACATACTCCTGGTTAACACACACTCCTGGTTAGCACACACTCCTGGTTAGCACACACTCCTGGACAGTGCACACGCTGGTTCTGGCTAATACGTACATGGTCCAGGCTAGTACATAATCTGACAACTACATGTACAGTTGACCCTCTCTGTAATGAACCCTGGATACAATGAACTCCCTGATATAACAAACATAGGTCTTAGAATGTACACCTATTTACTCTATTGTAAATGAACCCTGATGTAGTGAACACCCTAATGTAGTGAACACCCTGATGTAGTGAACACCCTGACATAGTGAACACCCTGATGTAGTGAACACCCTGGTATATTGAACCTTTTCAGTGGTCCTGAGGTGGTTCGTTATAGTGAGGTTTGACTGTATAATTATATACACAGTCACAGTGCCTACACAATACCCCAAGAACTGTGCATCTCTCAGTAGGTACACACCCCAGCACACAGTCTATCCAACCTAAGGTAAAACACACACTCCAGCGTGTTTGACAGCAACAAGGGGAACGGACTCACAACACACCCAACATTCTACAGAACAGAATTATCTGTACCATTTTCATAGAAATCAAAGAAAAGATGTGCACATATGTGAGTTATTTGTTGAACATCTGATAAAATTTTTAACATAAATCTAAAAACATGTTTTGGGGTTGGGGAGGTGCTGTGTGAAGATACGTATGTGCACGGAAAGAAAAACAGACAAGAACAGAGGAAATTTCCCAAAATAATGTGCACAAGCATTCAGACTATGTACACACATGCACATGGATGTGCACACACACACACACACGCACACTAGCCCTGGACGGTATTGACAATTATAACTACAGTGAGACCTCTCACAACAAACTCTCCTAGTAGCAAAAACCTCTCTATAACAGACTGCTTTTGTGGGACCAGATAGATTGCTATGCATACAAAATAACCTCTCAAGAGTGGAAACCTCTGTATAACAAACTGTTTTTCAGGTCCCAAAGTGTCCATTAGAGAGGTTCTACTGGAGTTACTAACCAATTGACAGATAGTCGGTATTAGTCGGTATATCTCAATATTATCCTTCAATATAAATATTCCAATTTTGATTCCTCAGTTGTGACATAATTGAGGGGCTGGTTGAAAATATCTTAGTACTATGTACCCGGGCCAATTGGAAACCTTATATTGCCATATATTTGACTTCTGCTGTTAGACTTCCCCATTTTAACTCAGCTATTGTTGTACTACAAATGGAAGTAACTGCACTTGCTCTAGAAAACTGCTGATAGTCGATATATTGAGTATTCAATATATTGACTATTCAAAATTGCAATAATTATTATTGTATTGTCGGTTTTGGATTGATATTGATATTGATTACTAATATTACAATATTGTCCAGGGCTAACGCACACACACACACACACACACACACACACACACACACACACACACACACACACACACACACACACGTATACACACACACACACACACACACACACACACACGTACAACACACACACACACACACACACACACACACACACACACACACACACACACACACACACACACACACACACACACACACACATACACACACACACTACGGCCTCTGGGCAAATGCTAGGCAACAAAATCCGCTCCTATAGCAAACACTCCCTCTGCACTCACTAAAGCATTATTAGAGAGATCCAGTTTTCGTATGTTGCTGCAAGTTCCGATGTTGTTGAGCGCGTCCGCCAAAGGATGCAAAGTGGCGGGGTTCAAGTCGCACCCCTTGAGGTCTACTTGAAGTAGGACGCTGGGGGAGGGAAAGGAGAGGCTGTGATAGCCACGAAAGGTCAATGATTCGGTGCCAGTTCGTGTTAAGCTATCTAGTCGTGGGATGAGGTTTTGCTCTCACGGTAACGTTGCAACACGGTTACAAATAAAGAAATACACGCCACTCATCCAAGAAAACACGAAGTTTGGGCTCACTTGTTTGCTTTCAAAGCTACACCAATCTTTCCTGCCGCTTTCTCGCTAATCTCCCCTCGGTCAAATTTTATTTCCGTAAGCTTCGGGTTGTTGCTCTCTATAGCTTTTATCACCGCTTTATACCTGCTGCCACCTTGACCCATCTCTGACGGCTGAACAACACAGGATCATAGTCTTCACAGCAAACCTGGGTCAACAGTCTTTTATCCGAGCTATCCACCCTCGTACGGCTAGCCACGCCCCTCACCGGGTATGATTGGGCATATTATGACGTCACCACAATTAAGGCGCCATTTTCGAAATTGATCATGTAAAGAAATAGCAAGAATGTACTAAATTAGTCACTACAGATTTCTCCTTCTTCTGTCTCGCTGTCAGAATAAGGAACTAATAGCGAAGAAGTTTTCTCCTCTGAGATGGATAATTCCCGAGGGATTGCCGTGGAAATGTCAGTGTTAGCGATCGGATTTGCTTGACAATCTTCTGAATTCAAACCTCTGTTTGGATCTTCATTGCACAAAGATTGGCCACTCCTCCCCACTTCTGTTTGGCATTCCACAAAGCTCTTTGATTCTTCAAGCTCTTGAGGCCTCGAATTCTGATGTCTCTTTTCCTTCCAACCACCCTTTCCCCGTTTCTTGTGAGTACCTGAAGTACAGA
>CAUJGJ010000368.1:305000-307500 GCA_963170055.1 Halisarca cf. caerulea
CATGCATGCAACTTTTTACAGTAATCAATGAATTAAATTAATACACACATCAGGTACATTATAATATGGTTATTCTTGCTTTATGTAGCTCAAAGTGGAATTCCAAAAGGCTCCAGATGTCAGCGCTTGGATATTGAAAATGCAACAGCCATTTACAGAATCTCTGATTCCATCGTGTCTGTTTCGTTTTCAACAAACATCCCATCCACGTGTGCTTGCAAGCTTCATGCAAGTGAAAGAAAGTTATCCCCATGTACGTATGCACACTCACAAGGAGATTAATTTTATTTCCATGGCAATGCCTGCATGAATTTGTGCACGTTTAGTTGCTTCTATTTCATTGTAAACCCTGGCCTGCCTCCTCACCATGCATAATCAACTTCAATACAGCTGCACTACAGAGGAAGAAAGGACGTTAACATAACTGACGAAACACATTGATACTGTACATAACAGTGAATTCTCATTGGTCTGCCAAACCCTTTTATACGCCATCAATTTTGTGCATGAATTAAAGGCTACATATGATTAGAATCATCTGCCAATATCATTAATCCGCCCAATTAAATTGTTGAAAACAAATTATAGAGGATTATCGAGAATTCACTGCATGTATTACACAAGGTATTGGCCTTTGAAAACCATGAGATCAATGTTGCTTTGAATTGTACATTTTCAACCCTTTCAGGTGTCTCCAGAGATGTTTTTGCTGGTGAGACGCAACTTCTAGATAAGGTTCTCGCCAACGGAAAGACATGGGTCTCCTTTGTGTGCAAAGCTGAGGACTGCGGCACCAAACGTCGCGTAGTGGCTTATATGGGCATTCAGTGAATAATATGTACGTACAGGACTAATAATTAGTCATTCGACCCTAAACTAGAACACTGCATGCATGAGCCCTTACATTGCTTGTAGTGAATATAGTCTAAGTCGAGTGAACTTGTGCATGTGATTGATGCAGTTTGAATGTGTATCTCTTATAATAAAGAGTCTATATAAGATCGAGTGCATGAAGTAACGCTTACATCTAAGATTCTTTCTCATCTCTTAAAGCAGCTATATAAATCTCACTGCTTCATCTTGCTCATCTCTTCAGAGGAGCTACGTATGTATAAAACTCAGACACTAAGAATGTGAAGATTCTGTACATGTGTGCAGAGCTGCATATAACACTTTCCAGGCGTCATGCAAGGAAAAGGAAATTCAAGGAAAATAGCATCAATGTTGCATTCACTTGACCTTTCACATACTTGCACGCGATTGCTGTGGCAAACTCCCTTCCAAAATAGAGATTCCAAATTTCTAAATCTTCACGTGCTAGTCCGGTGGCTACGCGGGACTACTCGTGTGCATTAAAAAAAATTGGTGCATGTATTATAGGGAACACTCATGTACAATTCATATCACTGATGAATATCATTACACCTGCATTAACGCTAATGACTTGCATATTGATATTGTGTATTATATTATACACATAATATACAATCATAAATTATACATATATAGTACATACAATGTAACATAGTACATATTTATACGGTATATTAGTATACATTACAGTATATTTTTAAGCTCCTGGGTTGGAGTTAGATAATTAAATTCCATGTACCGCCGCCGGAAACTATCATATACACTGCATAATATTTTTTACACATATGCAGAATCCTCGCATTCTCCTACAGAATTTCAAGTACACTGAAGAGATGAGCGAGATACCGTGTCTTGTAGACGCTTCTTGGTTGAAAGAGAAGATCGGAGATGGCCGCATAACGTAAGACGATATAGTCGGCAATACTTACAGCTGTGTTTTGGCCCTCGAGTGCGGCGTGTCGCACACGCGTTCTATAATTTGGACGGCTGCCAGCTCCTCTCACTCGCTGGCAGTTTGGCTGAGATCAGTATAACCCTTCGAAACAGTATAAACCTGCTTGTCAATGAATTCAGTGATATATGAATTCGCGATCGGGAGTCCGATACAGCTAGTGTATGGAACCCCTCTATATTCCGGACACCTTGGGACCAGAAGGTACTGCCTCGATGTCCTCATTTCAGGGGTTGAAGCTGTACTATGGCAAAGCATAGGGAATCATTTGGTTGCAGTGGCACATGTCCATATTTGAGGGGCGTCTGCAATTTACGCGCAGGGCTGGAGTAGAGGGGTTCCGTGAAAGAGTAGACTTAGTTTTACTAGACCAAGTACATTATCTGTTGTACAAGAAATACCATGGTCACTCAACGTATAACTGTTAGAGCTAATTTAAGCCTTCATTACTTAGTACTCTAACGTTAGCTAGAGTACTCTAGATCTAAATCTTTAGATTTTCGCAGCAAATATTAAATAATTATTATAAATGTCAATGAATTCGATCCCTTTGCAATATTCATCGTACTAACCGTTTAGTAGACCAAGTACTGTCACTGTAACAGTAACACTATAGTATATATTAATTACATTACTTTACACTTGTACTATACTGTAACAGCCATGTGTTGTGTA
>CAUJGJ010000368.1:312500-317500 GCA_963170055.1 Halisarca cf. caerulea
GCGTGTGCACATATATGTACTTTACCTTTGTATGCAAGGAGTGTGTATGTGTGAATACATGCATACGTAGTATTATCCCTACATCCATGCAGGGTGCTTGGACTGAATGGGAGAAGAAGGCACCGGAGGATGCAAAGACAAAAGGAGTGAAAGGATAAGATCTAAGACTTGCAAAGAAGTGATTCAGAAGGAATAGTCAAACAACACAAAGTAGTGTCCAATTCTTATAACTCAGTCAAATAAAACTGATAAGGAAATAACATGTGATCTCATTCTAATTATAGACCATGCATGCACTAACACATTCCTTAGGATTGATTCAAGTGACATTTACATATATTAATTCGCATCTGATTTAATTTCTCATGTGAAACTTAACGCTTCACTGCATAATTCCCTGGCCACATTGTCCGGTTGTGTAATAAAATACCAACATACAGTGGGCTGTGGTTTATCTGACCACATCTGTTCCTCATAAATGTGTCTGATAAACCAGGTGTTGGATAAACCAGGTGTTGGATAAACCAGGTGTTGGATAAACCAGGTGTTGGATAAACCAGGTGTTGGATAAACCAGGTGTTGGATAAACCAGGCGTTGGATAAACCAGGTGTTGGATAAATCAGGTTGGATTATATACACAACTAAGTGATGGGGATTCCCAACAGAGACTCGGATAAATGAAGTTTCTGGATAAACCAGTGTCGGATAACTCAGATGTGACTGTAAATTCACAATTTACCGGAAGCAGTTTCTGCTACCATCATGGATGACCATAGCCTAGCCTATGGTCACTTACTACGGTACAACAATTAACCTATGACACTGTGCGCTGGGGAGCATTGTAGCCCAAAATCTGTGCTGCTGTATTATATAAGCATAGTAAAGCACACACTACAACCATATCAATGTGGGAGTGCGGTGTGATGTGGGAGTGTGGTGTGATGTGGGAGTGCATGTGGTGATGTGGGAGTGTGGTGTGATGTGGGAGTGTGGTGTGATGTGGGAGTGCATGTGGTGATGTGGGAGTGTGGTGTGATGTGGGAGTGTGGTGTGATGTGGGAGTGTGGTGTGATGTGGGAGTGCATGTGGTGATGTGGGAGTGTGGTGTGATGTGGGAGTGTGGTGTGATGTGGGAGTGTGGTGTGATGTGACTGAAACATGCAGTAGAATTCAGGGCAAGGCAAGGAGGTGTTTGGGGTTGCTTGGAAACATCTTCAACCAACTCCTGCATGATTTATGCAGATCTGTAGATAGACTATGGATGATAACAATCTGCTGTCAATACTTGCATACACACAAGCACACACATTTAAACACCCACATGCACACCCACCCACCCACCCACACACACGTGCACACACACCCACATGCACCCACACATGCACACACACCCACCCACACCCACATGCACGCACACATGCACACACACACACACACACACACACACACACACACACACACACACACACACACACACACACACACACACACACACATACACACAACACACACACACACACACACACACACACACACACACACACACACCTCCAGGAAGGTTTGATGGTACAGAGCCAGCACCCAGTGAGTTGGAGTCATGCATATGATACACCTACTGAAGTGCTAACTGGCCATAATGTGTTATTGCATGACCAGTCACATATTGCACATATTATGCATTATCACATGTGTATCTTTGAACATGTACATCATCATATATTCATGTACATGCACGTCATGACATATTCATGTACATGTATATCATCACATGTTGCTGGGGGTGCTGGTGGCTTAGTAGGTTAGCACTTGACATTAAGCAGTGAGCAGAGGGCACCATCCCACCTGTGTGCCATTTGGTGCTTTCCCTGCACCCCCCTGCCACCAACTTGGGAATAAAAGAGAAGATGGCCTACTGTAGCTACCAAACTAATTCTAGTTTGATTTCATGTGATTTAACATGATTGTGTGTGTGTGAGTGAGTGTGTGGGATACTGGGGGCCTTAATAGTAGCATTGTGTTTTCCTACATATACACATCATGTACTTGTAAGATTTCTGCTTAAAATCGGCACGTTCACCTTCTGCAGATCTTGCCAGTGGGCACATGGTGGGAGCTCTTAACGTTCCTTTTGGTAGCTTGATCAACCCTGCAACTAAAATCCTAAAACCCAGCTTGGACATCAAAGATGGTAAGCTATTAATAATTATATTACAGTTATTCTTACAAGGTAAATTTCAGCTTATAACATAATTTATATAATTAAAAGGCAAATGTCTGCTTAACATGAACTACTTTTCAAGCCCTGTTTGATTAGACACACTGTATGTATAATTGTTATGTATGTCGGCACCTAATGTTATGTACAGAATTTTCAGATCGAGGAGTGGACTTGTCTGCTCCCACAGTGGCTATGTGTGCCTCTGGTGTGACATCATCCTGGCTTGTGTTTGTTGCTCACCTTTGTGGATATCCTCCACTCCCTCTGTATGATGTACGTTGGTGTGTGTGTGTGTGTGTGTGTGTGTGTGTGTGTGTGTGTACAGTGTGTGTGTGTGTGTACGTGTGTGGGGGGCATGTGTGTGTGTGTGTGTGTGTGTGTACAGTGTGTGTGCGTGCGTGTGTGTGTGTGTGTGTGTGTGTGTGTGTGTGTGTGTGTGTGTACGTGTGTGTGTGCATATGCGTGTGTACATGTGCATGTGTTTTGCCTTATATATATGTACAGTACGTATATATGCAAGGAACCATGTATGTTTGAATAAAAGTATACATCACATTTATACCCTTCATGCAATCCATTCGTGTAGGGAGCTTGGACTGAATGGGAGCACCGGAGGACGCAAAGACGAAAGGAGTGAGCCATGCAAAGTGATTTGTAATTCAGAAGGAATAGCCAAATGACACAAGCTTATTTATGTGTCAAATTCTTACAACAAACTTATAGTCAAAAGAACTGATTCGTATATCAATAGCACATTACCTCATTCTAATTAGACCATGCTATAGCACATTCCTTTAACTTGGTTCAATATTATAGTGTCTAAGGTTCAATTGATGTAATTAGATAATTTAATCCGCATAAATATTCCTCATGTGAATTTTAATATACACTTAATAAGCTTTGAATTCACTGCGCAATTTTCTGGCCACATTATCCTACCAGGCAATAGAATATCAATATAAATTCACTGGTAACAGTTACTGCTATACGGTACAGTAATCTACATTCTACAACAGAATCAATGTGATAAAGTGTGGTGTGGTGTGTCCAAAACATGCAGTACCAATTCAGGACATTGTATGAAGGATTCATTTGATAGGTAGTCGGGGTTGCTTGGAAACAGCTTCAACCAACTTCTGGTATGCAGATCTGTAGATAGACAATGGCCAGTATCTTCTGTCAATACTTGTACACACACACACACACATGAACACATACACACACACACACACACACACACACACAGAGGAAGAGCAAGAGGGAGAGAGAGTGAGAGAGAGAAAGAGAGAGAGAGAGAGAGAGAGAGAGAGAGAGAGAGAGAGAGAGAGAGAGAGAGAGAGAGAAAGAGGAGTTTGGTGAGTGCCCATAAGCACCTTAACACCCTGTCCCGTCCTGATCCAATCTTCATCTCATACTCCTCCACTGCATGCCAGGCTGTAGGCAGGAAGTCGTCCACTAGTGAGTGGTTCACAGGGATCAGCACTTCCAGAGGCCTGAATACAGCCATCTGTGTGTATGTACGCAAGTAGCAAATATGTGAAATGCATGTATGTATGTATGCATGTATGTATGTAATAGTTGTATCCTGCCTTGGTGTGCCACTGCGCCCTCAGTCAATTAATTAGCACTTTATGGCTGCTGTAGCACACCAAGGCAGGATACAACTATTACATATGTGTCATGGTGAAGCAAAACACTGCAAAACGTGACAATTGACAGCTATTAATTAATGAGGCATGAATGGGTTTTGGCTGGCAGGAGATTGACAAGACCCTTGACCTAGGCTACATCAGAGTAGCAGGGTTACATCGTGGATGTAAGCCTGCGGTACTCTTTGATCCACCCAACTACCGCACCATGACACATTTATGTATGTATGTATGATCCCACAAGCAGCAGACCTATGCATGTATGTACTGTCAGCATGCATACTGTACAAGTGTACATATGTAGTGGAGAAATAGCAGGTGAGACCATCAAAAATTCATTTGGAAATCTTTGGGCGCTGGCAGCCCCTATATTGCTTTCATTTGGACTTCTGGTGTATGTATGCAATGTGGATTTCATAGGCGTAGGAAATTGTTTTGAATTGGGGGGGGGGGGGGGGGGGGGGGGCAATGAACATCCTGTAACATGAATCCTTTTTGTGTGCCATCATGGCGTGGAAACAAAAAGTTTTTTTTTTGCATAACTAGCATATAAGTGGTCCGAGATGCCGACGTAACGGCAAGGTTTCTACAGTAGATTCATTATCTTCCGAGCTTGAGAACACATATAATACTATTTCTTCCAACTTTGGAGGAATGCTCAGTTCAGTTCAGTTAAATTCTCATTCAGACTAGAGATGCCTCTAGCCCAGTGGGCTACTACGTAGGCTCCCAAATACAAGCATAAACAGTAAAATATGCACATGCATAAGCTACTGGACTGAAACACTAAAACAAGCACTGTGTAAGGGAATTACTGGGCCAGACACTAAGAACATGCATGCACAGGCATAGAGGACAGTTATATACTCTACACTACCTGAAGAATACACTAACTACTGCTACACCAATTGAAGACTTGCAGTCTACTTATTTTGAAGAACTAGGCAAAGACCAGCAGACAAACAAATCTACCAGTTGCTTCTTACAGGCAAATAATGGCAAATTGTGCTACACGTGATTGTACAAAAATTTGCAAATGGCAGCTTGTGATAGGTAGCGTTATAATGTCAATTTTATTGTTTAAAACTTCCTCTCTTTAGCAGATTTTACAATAAAACTTACTTTCTGTGTT
>CAUJGJ010000368.1:322500-327500 GCA_963170055.1 Halisarca cf. caerulea
GGGTTTTAAACGCAACTGGCTGTTTCGAACAATGGTTGATACGAAAGGAAGTTTTGTGATGTTTCCAGTCAGTTTCTTCACTTCTTCTTGAGCTCCAGGTGGATAGTTCATTTGACAGATGCACCTGACCCATGTGTGCAACATGCGCAACTGAGCATGCTCAGTAGATAACCAGGTGTATTTACTCCAATGATGGTTTAAAAATTCACTCAGAAACTTAGCAGCAAAGCTGCATAAAGAGGGGAAGAAGATAATACTGACAACAGTGATGTACATAGCATGTGACTGTCATGTGACTGCTTAAGTACCTGACTGAAAGTGATTCTTTGAATCCAAATTCTTCAACAAGCCTTGCAAGCTGTCTCCTCTCACCCAAGAAGACTTCAAAACTACAGAAAATACAAAAATACAACAAAATTAATCTACAGATTTATGCAAATCATATAACCAAATGCCCCCGCATTTAAATCAAAACTCGTAAACATGATACCTTGTAGTAAACATGATACCTTGTAGTCTGTGACTGTGACTGTAGTAGGGAAACATGTAAATTAAGTTTGCATGAATAATCTTTGAAGGCCGATTTCACAAATCTCAAATACTGTCACACAAACACAAAATGGTAGATTACGTATAGGACGTTCGCAGTATACCACATAAAACACACAGGAAGAATGACCTTTATGGAACACTGACTCCACTGAGTTAACATTAACATACGCACACACGCGCACACACACACACACACACACACACACACACACACACACACACACAGACACACACACACACACACACACACACACACACACACACACACACACACACACACAAACACACACATGTACCCATACTTGTTGAAACTAAGCTGAATAGCAAGACTCGATAATTCCCCCGGAGCATTGGAATCTTCTGCCATTGAGCTCAAAGCTGGCAGCATCTTGTCAAACAGAACATCGAGAATCTCTGCAAAGGATGATACAGGGATCCATATTCAGCATGGAGAGGATAGTGTAACAAACTAAACAAACAAACATACAAAAATATGAGCACTTTGTAAGTTGGTACGTATATAATGTGGATGAAATTCACCCTACATGACTACCACACTCACATTGGGTCTCTATAGTTCCTGCATGGATGTCCACATGTACACACATACATATGTATGCACGCACACGCGCACGAGCACACTCACACACACACATACACACACACACACACACACACACACACACACACACAAACACACACACACACACACACACATACACACACACACACACACACACACACACACACACACACACACACACACACACACACAAACACACACACAAACACACACACACACACACACACATACACACACACACACACACACACACATACACACACACACACACACACACACACACACACTTGTGAGATGAGAGCTTTCCTCTACTCCTGGTTCACTGCTACATCTCAGTCTCTTTGCATGTGAGTCGAGCAGTCTCACCATGTGAGACAGCCAGTCCAGAACAAATTGAAAATCAGAGCACGTAAGAAAATAAGCAGCTATCTGACAAAGATTGGCATTGAAGATTCCCATGTGTATTGCCGACAATGTTTGCAGAGAGAATAGATCAAGAACACTTTGAAACACAGAGAGGACTGCCTGGTGAAGAAGTCCAGATGAAGCCGAAGATGGTTTACATGAAGACACAAGATTCTCTGTCAGACCATTCAATTTTCCGACGTGCTGGTCCACACCAGAACTTCCACAGTCAATGTAGATGTGTAGCAAGGCAAACAATCCACTCCAAATGATGTCCATATGTTGGCAAGCTGGGTGGGTGGGGCCTAAGGACACCAAGAGGGTGGCCAGTTGACCACCAGCATCCTCTATGTAACCCAAGTGTGAAAGAGTGAGGTAAAGAAGAATAAAGTTTGCAAGACCGACAGATGTAAGCTCGAGGAGTCTCTTCTTGTGAAACTTTGAGAAGAAGCGTCCTTTGATTTGCTTCCAAAGACTATCAGAGTTGGGTTTGCTGAACATAATGGACAAAACAGCCATGTAGTGACAGAACCAGGGCACACCGTGGAGGTGGTTCTGTACATCACCGATGCTTGTGATTGATGACATGGCTTTGGTGAACCTCAAAAGCTGAACGGATGTGATGAGAGATGAAGAGAGAATAGGAGAAGATGGGCCAGTCCCGTGGTTTGGAAGTGCAGGCAGAGGTGAGCTATCCAGAGCTTTGTGGATGTGGTCCCAGTACTGCAGCAGAAGGTCCCGATTAGGAGACCAGAAGACACAGAGATGCGCCAAGTGCCACAAGGAACGAGTCAGTTTCTCCTCTCGGTTCTCACACGCGAGACACTTTGGCAGAAGAAACCCAGCGATCAGGTCCCAGCCCTCACTGCAGGTGCCAGTCTGCGTGAGAGACAATCCAGAACATGTACACATGCACTTCAGCTGCACTTGCTAATGCATACCTACGTATGTATGTATGTATGTATGTATGTATGTACGTACGTACGTATGTATGTATGTATGTATGTATGTATGTATGTATGTATGTATGTATGTATGTATGTATGCTGGTCCGCATGCAAAACATGCAAGTAAGGTGGAAAGTCACATACAGTGGAACCCACTTAACACGAAACTCAAGGGACTGATGAAAAGTGTTCATGTTATCAGAATTTCATGTTATCAGAACAATTAGGAATACTAAATGCATTGCAGGGGACATTCTCCACTTTCATGTTAACCAAAATTTTGTGTTAAGCGAGTTTGTGTTAAGTGGGTTCCACTGTATGTAGTAATACACAGCATCCAAACACACAAATATAATATTCGCACATACACACATACATACATACATATACAGTAATAATACATGGATATATAGTATTCGTACATGCTTGTATTATGCACACGAACCTACATACACATACACACATACATATGCATACACACAAATACATGCACATATGCATATACCGTATGGACCGAAACTTTCGCGGTACTAAACTTTCGCGCTTTTCGCGGATCAGTGGCCATCCGCGAAAAGTATAATCCGCGAAAATCAGCATTGTCTTATTTCTTGTGGAGTCAAAATGGCTGGCGGTACACGGATTGTACAATACCGTCGAGCACCTTTGCTCCATTGACTATTTTCCTTCATCGTGAGCACACAGCAGCAACTTTATATGATTCATTTGTGTCGTCTTGCCATTCCAGACAATTTTCGTTCGTTTTACTGCCGCTATATCAAGCCGCTACTTCAACAAGAACTCTACACGAGATTCATCGGCTGCGGATGGTCAATCGTCGGATCCGATATCCCTTCACTGGAGGATGTTTTACCTGGTTCTACCGCACAGGCAGTATGCGATGAACTCTCAAAAGACAGAAGCAATAAATTAACAGCAGCTATGTTGCTAATGTCGGCGGACTTCATCAGTTGTCTCAGCGGCCATTTTTATTGAATAAATTATGCATAGGATGCTATGCTGTCCGCGAAATTTTCCTCAAAGTTGGCAACCGCGAAAGTTTAAACCGCGAAAATCCTCAAACTTTTGCAAACGCGAAAGTTTAGTACCGCGAAAGTTTCGGTCCATACGGTACACACGCACGCACACACACACGCACGCATGCACGCACACACGCACACACACACACACACACACACACACACACACACACACACACACACAACACCCTCACATCCTGCAAAACACTTGCTGAGAACAGTCCATCACTATCATAGCAGTAGAGCTGAGCCAGAGATGACACCAACCACCAGCAGCACTCCAATGACAGCTCCTCGCTATGCATGCTATGGAAATCCCCAAAAATTCCCCTTTCACCCAATTCGGTGTGCTCACCAGTAAGGAGTGAGGATAGAGTTTGCTTCAATGTGGGCCAAAATCCCTACAACACACAAAGTTAAAAAGTTATACGTATTTATAAGCAATTCGATCCCTAACAATTACATTTTTGTGTGCCACTACTGTATGTCAGTATCATATACAGCAATGCACATGCACATACAGTACATACGTACAGTGTACATTCACAGAAAGTATGCCCATACGTACATACATACGCACATATACGTATGTACATACGTACGTATGTATATGTATGTACGCACATACTACATATGTATATGTACGTCAGAATGTTACACTATTGATGTACATATGTGGAAACACACAAGACATGTGTAAGAAACATTTCCTACTTCTTGTCTCAGCCTCTGTGCAGAGGCCCCATCCAGCACACACGCTACCACCATCCACAGCTCAAGTACACACTCGTACTGGTAGGGGTTGAGTAGCTCTGCATCGCGCACTGTACGGTGCACAGTGGACCCAAATGCTACCAGCTCATCCAGCACATAGGTGACGTAGTCGGTGAACAGCCCAAGCAGAACAGGATCTACAGCGAATGTGTAGAGAAGTGTGAATGTGTACATTTACATTCATGAGATCAAGAGATGTTTCGTGTGTGTGTGTGTGTGTGTGTGTGTGTGTGTGTGTGTGTGTGTGTGTGTGTGTGTGTGTGTGTGTGTGTGTGTGTGTGTGTGTGTGTGTGTGTGTGTGTGTGTGTGTGTGTGTGTGTGTGTGTGTGTGTGTGTGTGTGTGTGTACATGTGTTTTTGCCACAGACCAGCCTATAGTGGTCTCTATAGACAGGTGACCTTCAAGAGAGGTTTCACCGTCTAAACTCACTCGGATTCTCTGACCCAACAATCTTGTACAAACATCCCAAGATGTGACATCGGATGTAACAATTCAGGACCATCCGGGTACCATCCGAGACAGACCCACTACCACTGATATTGGATCCAGACATCGACAGCAGCGTATGCAGAGGATCCAGCCCACTGACAAGCCCCTTGATATTGGCAGCAATACAGCCACAGCCATTTTTGACGATGTCCTGTTTAGTGCTGAGCAGACTGGATGATGCAGCAAATCTGCGTAAATAGATCCAAAAACCAT
>CAUJGJ010000368.1:337500-365000 GCA_963170055.1 Halisarca cf. caerulea
CCTGGTAGTCCTTGTAAGGCTTCACAGTAGTGACGTGAGAGGTCAGGTTGACAGCGTTCTCAGTTCGTTCCATGCACAAGTCACTGACTACAGCAGTGGGGGCTGGGCTGGCATTCGTCCCCGGGGGGCACTCACGGATGAAGATAGTGATGGACTGGACGCTGTGAACACTTGGATTCAAGTTCACGATACTCCAAGACACACTAGCAGAAGTCGAGCTATGAAAAACAAGTGCTACGTCTGCAAAGTTAAGGCTGGTACAGTCAGTTGACGACAACAGGTTGTTGCTAGACATCAGAGGGTTGTAACCCGAAGGGAAAGAAATGGGGAATCCCTCTATTGTGTATGACGTCGCTGCATACTTGGGTGCTGGTGTGATGGCACCAAATATGGTTGCAACTGATTGGACTATGCCTGATGCATTGCGTAAGCCCAGAAGAAGTGACACATCGATGTTTCCTGTTACATTGAGAGGGAAACTGATGGAGAATGAACCACTGTTCTGAGAAGATGACTGAAGCTCAATGATGGTGCCAAATGGGCTCGAGGTCCTACTCAATACAGGAGTAACACTTCCAGCAGCTAAAGATGACAGAAAGGAGTTGGTTTGCAAGGAAGATTCAAAACTAAAATCTGTAAAAACTTTAGATTGTGTGATAGGCTGTCCCTGTAGCGAGACGAGCGAAAGACTGATTCCAAATTCACATTGGGAATTGGGATTCTCAACAGTTGTGATGGTAAAGTTTTCTACAAGAGGCAACAATCCAAACTGAACTCTGAACCAGTAAATAGGATCATTCAGATCCAAAACTGAATTCAAATTCACATCCAGCTTGGAAATGGGATTGGAAACTTTGCCTTGGACAGCTGCACCTTGTGTGGTGGAGTAGTTAGTAAGCCCTTCAGAAAGGAATACGGCAATACAGGCAACATCTCCAAGATCCACTGAACAGTCCCCATTTGCATCTCCACGAAGGAAACAGTCTTCTCCAGTTTGTCTCTTTTGACGCACATCTCCACTAAGCTTGTCTGCCTCTTGCAAAATAGATCGCTTCTTTCTCCCAACAGTGAGAATACGGTAGGGCACATTACCTGCTGCTGAAGAGAGTCTTGGTGTTGGTTGTCCGATGGTGGTGCCCGCAACACCGTATTCAGTGATGATGTTGATTCTTGTGCTGATGGAGGCGTCTACAGTACCAGGTAAACTCTGGGGGAGAACCCTGAATGTGATCGAGAAGAGATGTAGGCGTGTTCCAGACATATTCTGGGACAAGACAATGCCCCCTAGATGTATGGCTCCACCCTCCACAGATGAATCAAAGATAGCGTCTCTCCAGTCACTTCCTCCAACTATACTGTCCACGTCAAGCAGACCTGAAGAAAAGGGAGCAGAGGGCAGTGAAATGGGGTGACAAGCATGTGAATGCATAAATGTACACACTTGCACACACACGCACACACACACACACACATACACACACACACACACACACAACACACACACACACAACACACACACACGCACGCACACACACACACACATATACACACACACAACACACACACACACGCACGCACACACGCACACACACACACACACACACACACACACACACACACACACAACACACATACACACACACACACGCATGCACGCACACACACACACACACACACACACCTGTATTGTAGCTGATGGTTATATCGATCACTCCCAACGGAGAAGTTCCGGTGTTTACATAAACTGGCACAACACGTACACTCCCCACGGGCAACTCCCCCACTGCTGGTCCCGTCTGGCTCCCGATGTCCACATCCCCGACATCTGGATCCAGGTTAACATGAGGACGAACTGTACGACTAAATCTGAGGGTAGAAAGTACCACCATCACAGAGATTGGATCCAATGTGTTTCTTCGTAGGATCAGATTGTTTCCACTCGCAGCACTCAGTGTTCCGGCATCTCCACTTGTGATGTTCAGAAGGGTTGGGTAGTCCGAGGGCACAATGTCCAGGTATTGGTGACCTGTTGCTAGTATGGTGAAGTTGACTCGTATGCTGTCTGCACTTATCACAGTGCCAGCTACACCTCTGAGCGTATCGCTTGCAAGCGCAGCTTCAATTGATGGAGCAATAACAGGTGAAGTGTCAACAGTGATACTGACACCTTCGGAGATAGTAACATCTGAGAAAGTTGCACTCACATTAACTATACTGGGTGCTGTCGGTCCGGTTTGAACTGTCAGGACAGCAGGGCGGCCATTTTGCTTGCTAATATTGACACTGAAAACAATAGGACTGGTTGTAAAGGTAGTCAACTCATGATCAGAGACATCAAGTACTTGACCATCGCTCAATGTGGCACTGATGTACAATGCTGCTTGTTCCCATGCCACACTGTCAGTGGACAGTGTGTTCAGAGTGAAAGATGACCCCCTTGAAGAACCAGGGAAAATGGGAAAAAGTCCCACTTCCATTCCTAAACTGGAAACTGTTACAATGTCAAAAGTCAAACTCAGAACTGGTCCCGTTGCATCATGACCATATGTCACAGACACAGTACCAGAGGTGCTCTGTGTTCCTGGTAACGCTGACACCTCAACACTGGACTCATTCCTATTCACTATCAATCCATCTGAGGGTGTGTAGAGGGTAAAAGAACTTGTAGTTATGTCCTCTCTCCTGCCATCACGGTATTCAGCCAACACTGTCAGCGGTACCGATGTTGGTATACTGAGGAACCGAGCTGCGTTGTTGGAGGGAGATATTGCAGTTGTCAGATCTCCCGAACGTACCAACATTGCTGGTGTCTCCAATTCCACAGTGACCTCCACCACACGCACAACACTGTCACATGCAGTACTTGGACTCCAGGTTACCTCAAGGAGGGGACCAGATCCGCTTCGAAGTGGTCGAATTTCATTACCTTCTATCTCAATAACACTTGTGTTCAGGCTGCGTAGAGTAAGGTTGTTGGATGGTATAGTGTGTGTCTGTCCATCACTGTAAAGTATTACCATTTCAACTGTAGCTCTGTCCCGTTCCGATTCCAACTTTGATCTAACCGAAATGGAACCCTGCCCATTCAACTGGGACTGAGTGATGTCTGGAAAGGATGCAGACATGTCTGCAACGACAACAGGCATGTAAGCAACAATACTGACGGGATTGTCTTGTCGGATCTGAGTCGTGGCAAGACTACCGTCGGCAAAGATGTTTGAATAGAAGATAAACTGATTTGTTAATAGAGTTCCAGTCAGAGTGACCGATCTTCCCGTAACCTGAACATTAGTAGTTGATGTCAGTGGTATCATGTGGTCGGTTACGTCTACATTGGTTGCTTGTAGGTTTCCAGAGGAGAAGTTGGCCATGGCTGTGAGCTGTCCCGACTGGGAACCAAAACTGCACTCACCAATTCTTGTTTCCGAGAGAGATGTGTCCGAGATGGTGAGGGTGTACGACTGGGGCTGCCACACCCTCACGCTGATGGCAGATTGAGCAGACACACCTCCTTCTGAGATAAAGACAGTAACGTTACCTGTGTCAGCATTTTGTGTGCGTGTGACAATGAGAGTGCGGCAATTGGTTGCACTGTCAACTTGAATGCCCTGGGGATCCAGGCACATGAGTGGACCAGGTGGAGGTACAATTCTGCCTGAGGATCGAGCGGTGAGAGCAAGGGCTTCGGTCTCAATATTCCGTCCATCCAACTTAGCTGTGTTGACCAGCTGGGGAACATCCACCCACGCAAACAACCCAATCAGGTGGTCACTAATGACATTTACAGCTCCCTGTGTGGCAAAGGCTGTTGCAGTAGATCTGAAGAACAAAGCGGATCCAGAGACGTTGTTGACTCCAGTCAGCAGCACTCTACCATGAACAGAGTCACTAAGTTCCTCAACAAAACAGTTAATTGAATTCTCCCCGAGTTCAGCTGCACTGGTGACTTCAACAGTGACAGTGAGCAGTTTGAACGGACGCGAGGATACAGCGTTGGAGTTTTCGTTGAGTAGGCCAGTGATGCCCACCAGTTGGAGGGATCCGTTAACGGTAGCAGTTGCCCATCTGCTCTCAGTTGCTACTCCGATGATGTTCAATCCCAATGGAGTACTCAGACGCACAGCAAAAGCAAGAATTTCATTCTCAGTGTTACCATACACGTCCATAGTGAACACATCCCCTCTGTAGAGGCTTCGCGAGGGGAGCTCCACTACAATCTGGTTGGAAAACGCTGACACTGCAAAGTGTGATGCAAGAGTGACTTGCCCCAGTGTGTGAGTCTGGCCGTTGAGGATGTAAGCAACAGTTGCTGAACGCTCACTTGACATGAACCAGCTCAAGGGAAGAGAAACAGAGCCTACACAGAGACCAATGTCATCTGAAGTACAGGATGATTGCAAAGCTGTGCTCAATCCAGTCAAGGTGACCGATATGTTGATGGTTGTGGTTCGAACAAAGACACTGCCACTTTCGTCCTTGAGTTGAAGGGCAAATCGCAGCTCCCTACTGTCAGCCATGAGGAGAACCCTTTCATTAGTGTGCTCATTCAGAATATATCCACTAGCAGTGGACGGAGGGGTTTTGATAACATTGAATGTCCCAACAACTGTCTTCCCTCCATGTTCAACAGTCACAGTTCCATTTTGCCGAGAAGGTAGCCCAAAACCAGTAGAATAGACTGATCCCTGAACATCTGTCGCGACTTCTCCCAAGAGAAACCAATTTCCGTCAGTTTGTACTCTTGGCACTATTGGGGGGAATTCCGGGGGTTGGAGACTGGGTGTGGGTGTGGGCGTGATCACGCTCAACATGGATGACATCATTGATGACGACATCACATCAGAAGCTGTTGACATGGAAACTGATGACGAGACAATCGATGTTGAGAGAACATCCATCACTGATGTTGTGTCAACAAAAGACGAACTCTCAATCACTTGTGAAGTAGAAGGAAGTGGGGCAGATGTAACAGAGACGAAGGGAGAAGATAGGGAAGGAGTGGACTCTGAGGGAGATTGTGGTGAACTTGATGGCTCGAGGGCCAATGATGTCATGATAGACGGTGAAACTGATGAAGTGGAGGATAAAACAATATCAAGACTGGTGGACTCACTAGTAAGCAAGCTCGATGTCTCCAAAACAGAGGATGACAGCACAGAAACAAGGGTCGAAGAAGAAGATGGAACAACTGGTGAAGGAGTAGAGCTGACTACATCGGCAGTAGTTGACTGCAGATCAGAAGTTGCAGACAAAAGGATGGACGAAGGTGAAGGAATAACTGACGAACTTTCAGAGGATGACAGAGTAGGTGTGGTTGGCATACTGGTGGTGATCTGAGACAAAGAGGTCCTACTTGAGACTACCAATGTGGTAGTCTCAGCAGTGGTGAGGGTTGGTGGGGCAATGGGAGTTGCAGATGTAGCAGCCATAGATGTAGGCTCAACCAGCCTACAAGAGTAGTAAGACAGCGTGTTGTTAAAGTAGTGATGAGGGTTGTAGCCGTTCTGTGCTAGAAGTCTCGCTGGCAGAGAATTTGAGCTCAGACTGACGTCAAATTTCTGTGAGATGTAGAAAGGAGGATCCGGACTGCCAAACATCGCTTGGCTGTACGTGGGTGGGATGTTGGACGCCACATCAAGGTGTACAACTTGAATTACCGTGAAACCAATGTCAGTCGAAGTAAAATTGGTGGCAATTTGAGACATAAACCCTCCACTGTTGTCTGAAACTCCTTCAATGATTCCTCCAAGAAGGGAAAGGCTCTTTGCTCCTCTCACAAGCTGTCCTTGTAGAGCAAGAGAATTGTAAAAGCTTTCAATGTTCCTAGTGTCCTGGCTGGCGGGAAGAGAGATGTCGAAGAACACTGATCCACTCGTGGAGTTCATTGGTATGTTTCCAGCACCAACCAGCGATGCAGAGAGGGTGACGGCACAGTTACTGCTTAGTGATGCAGGCACAACTGACAGTGAATCGAGGAAGAAAGCTACACCCAAACTTGCTCTCAGAAGGAAGAAAGCATCACTGACGTCAACAACCCCATTGCTGTCAGCATCATACACAGCCTCACTGAGAGGAGATTGCAAACCCGTGTGAGTGTCGTTCACAAGCAGACTGAGGAGATGCTGGGAGTCCTGTACTGTCAGAACGCAGTCACCGTTCACGTCTCCCATGTGGCACTCCCCTCCGCTCTGCCTCCTCACTCGGGACAGGAAACAACCAAGCGGACTATCCCTACTACCGAATTCCTGTCGCCTCCTTCGAGATGACTGAATATTTACTGATACCTCACCAGCTACAAAAGGAGTAAAGGTCGAAACAATGTTGTTTCCAGAAGGTGTTGTCATGGAAACTATGCTCCCCTCAAAAGCTGCCACCCCTGTGGCTGTCAATGCCGAGAACTGAAGTGTTGCAATATTGACAATGCCAGTCACTGTACTTCCATCTGTGACACTGGTCTCCATAACAACCAACTCTCTTGCAGGGTTGTGTGTGTGTACAATGGGATAGTTCCAGCCACTAGCAGCGACAACTCCAGTGAAGGAGAGAAGTGATGTATCGTAGAAGATTTCCAGCTCGACTGTTCCAAGGAGGTCGCTGCCAAGGTTGATACGAAGAGGCACAGACAGAGCCTGGCTGGTAGAAATGGCTGGAAGAGGAACACCAGATTCTTCTCCGAGATCTATATCGCCTACAGCTGGAGCAAGATTAGCAGCAAAGCTGTGGGTAAACCGGACTGCACTGGCAGACGCAGTGACAGTCACAGTCACAGAGTCGTGATGGTTGCCCACCAGGGTAAGCAGACCAGATGGGGACACAACAACAGCTTGCTGCTGGGAGAGAGAGAAGGTGAAGAGGCCGGGGTAGTCAGCAGGGTCCACATGTATCAGTTGGGAGGAGTCGTCGAATGTAGCAGTCACCAACAGCTGTGCAGTGTGTGCGGAGCTGACTCCACTCAAAGTATCACTGCCAAATGTGGCATTAGAAATGCTTGTCACTGTAACCATTCTGTTTGCAATCTCAAGAAGTACAACCTGACTGGTAAAACCACCAAATCGTCCTCGAACTGATGTAAAACCAGCAGATTGCGGTACAAGGATGTTCTTGTTTCGGAGACTGGCAAACGAACCTCCAGAAGTCACTTGGAATGTCACAAATCGAGAAGATGTGATGACAAAACGAGAGCTATCAGACAGCACGGCGTATAGGTCCAACACTGCCTGCTGGTACACTCCAGTTGACTCAATCTGCAAAAGAGAGGACACAGAGACATTGGCAGAACCGGGGTAGGGAGGATGAGGGTGGACCTCCAGTGTCACATTGTGCAGCGTCACTACTGATATCGTGAAGCTGGTGCGCAGCGTAGTTGCTCCGTATGTTACCAGCACAAGGGCCTCTCCGGTTGGGGATGTAGAGGATGTACTCAGAGTTATGCTCCCACCCGAGCGGTCGACACTGATGGCATCATTCGTCTGTGAAACATCGATCGTGGTTTCAGGGTCAGCGCTCACATCCCTCTCGCTTCCATCTGGAAAGACGAGGAAAACTGAGATTGACGCTGATGTGGGCACACCTGCATTGAATGCACTGTCTCCAACTACAGCCAAGCGTATCGGAGCACCTGAGACTCTGAGGGCATTTGGAACTGCAATTGATGTAGTTGCTGACGTGAGAATGGTTGCCAGGGGCTGACTGATGCATTGAGTGTCCCACGCTACTTCCACCACTGCCTCGCCTCTGCTTTTGACCAGAAGTGTGTTCCCTCCATCACTGGAAGGCTGGAGGATGGTTTGGTTGAGAGAAGTGACACGAAGACCAAGTTCGTCGGTCACCAACAGTCGTGACCCATCACTGAAGAGTGCAGTAGCCAGTACGTACGTCTCCTCTAGATCGCCATCGAGATTCTGGTCCAACTGGACCACTGCAGTCTCGGTTGTTATGAGAGGGAGTGGGGAGGAAGGTGCCGTCAAGAGCAGACTGGTTGCAAAGGATACATTGAAGCTGACAACCTCTACAAAAGAATTTGATACTGTGACAGTGAGAGGGGAAATTCCGCTTACTGGGGTGGATACCCGGGCTGTTCCTGGTGACTTTCCTACTAAATAGTCTCCTTCCAGTTCCAAAACTGCAGGATTTGAAATGAGAATCTGATCCCGGATGAGATGAAGTACAGATGTCTGGTAGGCGCTCTGAGATTGGGCAGTGAAACTAGCAAAAGCGAAAAGCCTTGTCCTCTGATACTGTTGACTGCAGGTGGACCCGTTCACAACATCCATCCATCCCGACACAGCAGAGAGTGTGCTGTCCTGCACAGCTGTAGAGAGAGTGATGTTCGTGGGGTACCACACTACGAAGCTGATGGTGGCAGTGTACCCATGTGCAGAGACCGTGATGATGGAGTTGGATGGCACAGAGGGTTCACTCCCATTGAGGTAAACTTCAGAACAGTCTGAGGCTACATTCAGCGACGAAGATGATGACGTACAGGTCAGATCGCTTGATGTGAGAACTACAGCCCCAGATGAGTAGACCAGAGAGGTGTGGAGAGAGAGGGTGACACGCATACCAGTGAACACGGCTGTGTTGACAATGTGTGATTGCGAAGATGAGACAACGATTCCGCTTATGGTACGATGTTGGATGAAGACAGATCCAACTCCACGACCATCAATGTATAATCCAGATGCAGACGTTCTTGTTGGGGTGACCTCACCTCTCACAGTTAGCTTCTCGTGAAACACGTTACTGATGTACATCACAGTACAGTTCACCTCTGATCGCTGATTATCAGGAGAGGAAGGTGATGCTCGTACGTGAAAGCTGAAGAGAGATTCGCTGGCAACTGGAATCGAAGTGGCCGATTTTGGTTCCCTGAGGAATGCGGCCACTGTCAAAGTGGAGTTGGCATGCCTGGTCTCATGTACCCACCGGGAGGTACTGATAACTAGAGGGGATTCCCCTAGGAACAGCTGATCACCCACTGTACACTGAATACTGAAGGCTGAAATCTGATACCCCATGTACGCAGCCACGGGTATGGCAAAAGTCTCCCCTGGGAGTAGGGGATGGGATGGTAAGGTGATGACAACATCGCTACTGGGGGCTGACTGTGACTGCTGGTGAAGTACAACAGTTCCAATGGCTCCTGAAGTGATGAAAGTGCTCAGAATGGTAGCCTCAGCTGTGAGACTCTCCTCTGTCTCAAACCTTCTCGGTTGTAGTGATACGGACACCAGACACAGACCATTTGCGTCTGTAGTGCAGATTCCAGTGTTTGTTTCACTCCCTGTCAGCAGCACTTGGACATCCACAGGTCCTCTCTGTGTGCCTCCAAACTCGTCTTTCACTTGAACAAGAACCTGGACTTCAGGGAAGCTGGCGTACACGTCGGACGAGAGGACAATTCCACCCACAGACCCTGCTCCAGGATGGGAAGCCTCAAAGTCAACCGAAGCATTCAACAATCCCAGTTTTGCGGTCAGAGTCCCTGCTGTTGCTGTGGGCTGGTTTACAAACAAGCCAAAGTTCTGCTCCAGTCCTAGAGGTCTGTCCAGTAGGAAACCGGGCCCAGAAAGGTCGAATTCGACATCGGCAATTCTCGACACTGTGATGACTATGTGAGTGGCTGTCTCGAGGGAAGGACTGCCCAGATCGTACGCAGTGACGGTGATGTTAACTGCAGTGAGCTCTTCCACTGATGCTTTAGTTGTTATGAGGCCACTTTGCTGGGAAATTTCAAAGTATTGGTTATCCCCCGAAAACCTGTACTCGATGTTAGCATTGGTACCGAGATCTCCGTCAACAGCTCGCACTGTGAATACAGGCGAGCCCGCGCCCACGCTGGACAGCACAGTGGCGGAGTACGGGGCGTCCACAAACTGAGGAGATACATCGTTCACGTCAACAACCGTAACATTCAGACTGGCTGTACTTGCCATGGCAATAGCTGCATGTGGATTGGTTGCACGAACAAGGAGATGATAGAAATCTACCGTTTCGCGATCCAAACTTCTCACCACATTCAACTCTCCTGTGCTGTGGTTGACAGAAAAGGTACCTCTGAAATCGTCCTCCAAGTTGTATTGCACGATTCCCGTAGAGCCAGCATCGTCGTCTGTTGCATTGAATCGGTGCACAGGGACAGAATAATCACTGTAACTTTCCAAGATGTTGATTTCAAACTGGTTGTTGGTAAACACAGGAGGAAACTCGTTAACATCAGTCACAACAACAATAACTGTCACGGGAGTTGAAGTCAGAGGGGGAGATCCCAGATCGTATGCGACCACCTGGACTGTGAATTGTTCCATTTCCGTTTCAAAATCAAAATTTCCAATTGTGGACACAACACCACTCACAGCATCAACAGCCAACTTGGTAGATGTGGCAACTAGTGAATACCTGACCTCTTTGTTTACACCTGCATCCCTATCAACAGCTGTCAGTTGTGTTAGTTCCGTGTTGTTTGGTGAACTCTCAGATATGGTGAACTCCACTTGGTTGTTAGGTCCAATGCCAATGAATTCCGGGGCATTGTTGTTTACATCAACAACTGTCACCGTTACCATGGTGCTTCCCGTCATGGGTGCAGATGCGCGGTCACGAGCGAAGACAAAGAAACGATATGTGTTCTCGTTCGAGTACTCAAGTTCACCAACCACAGACAAAAACCCGCTAGTGCTGTCCACGTCAACCACAGAAGTGTTACCTCCAGCTAGGAAGAACTCCACCTCTGCGTTCACACCGCTGTCCATATCAATGGCCTCCACCACACCAAACACATCTCCAATGATAGCATCCTCGGATACATTGAATAAGTAGTGCTGCTCCAGAAACATGGGTGGAAATTCGTTCACGTCTGTAACTACCACCTCGAGAGTTGCGTTTGCTAGTGTTCCGTTGTCAGGGGTGGAAGGGTTAAACACTCCAATGTACAGTGAGTAGAAGTGGGTGGTTTCACGGTCTAGCGCACCAGACAGGACAACACTTCCCTGTCCTTGGACTGATGTGATGATGAAGTTCGAGTCCACATTCCCACTCTCAATTCGATAGGCAATATGGGAATTAGTACCGGAATCTCGGTCACTGGCAGAAAAGGTAACCAATACAGAGCCTACATCTGTGTTCTCTGGTACAGACACACTCATGAAGTCCTGAAGGAGAATTGGATCATTGTCATCAGTGTCTTCTACAATCACTGTGAGAAGGAGGGTGCTGTTGAAAGGGGGAACCCCGCTGTCAGTGACGACGATACTGACTTGGTGGACCCTTTGCATCTCATAGTCAAGTGGTTGCAGGAGAGAGACGCTCCCTGTTGGCTCATCAACTGCAAACAGGCTCTCATCAGAGGAAGATGAATTGAGGAAGAAAGATAGAATACTGTCATCTGCATCAGTTGCTGATGGTGTGAAGATGGTTGAGAATTGAGGGAGATCCTCTGGAATGTTCACCTCTTGTGGACCAGGAGGGACAAACTGAGGAGGGAAGTCGTTTCCATTTATGACTGTCACCTCTACATAAGCTGTCCCAGTCATTTGAGCTGTGGTGGAACCGTCCCTGGCTAGAACAGTCAGATTGTAGAACGATCGCTCCTCAAAGTTGAGTGAAGTTCTGGTGAAGATTTCCCCACTAGTGCCAGCAATTCGGAAAGCATCTGCTTCATTCAGGAGATGATAAGTGACAAAACTGTTTGCAGAATTCGGCTGGTCAGCGTCGAGGGCAGACACATGCACAACAAGCATTCCAGAAGGTTCGTTCTCAAGCAGCGACGACCTGTACACTCGCTGACTAAAAACAGGTGCATTGTCATTGATATCGAGAACATTGATGGTGACAGTCAGTGTGTCTGTTTCCGATCCGTCGCTTACAAAGAGATTGAAGATGAAAAAGTCGTTGGATTCTCTGTCTAAAGGTTGCGAGAGGACCAGTTGACCGGTAGTTTCATTGACGGCAAAACCTTCGACATTGCTGATGGAGAACGTAAGGACAGAATCCACATCCAGATCTGTTGCTGTGGCCGTGTAGATCACAGTTCCCACCGCGGTGTTCTCGGGAATACTCGTGTTAAACATGAAATCCGAGAGAACAGGTGGATTGTCATTTACAAGTTCGATTGTAATCTCAATGGAGTAAATTCTCTCATCAACCCCGTCTGATGTTATAACGGTCACTGTTCTCGAACGTGTGTTGTTTGGTTCGTCTGCAGTATTGGAATATGTCAAGGATCTTACCAGCTCGGTAAAGAAGTCGGAGTTATTGTTTGGAGGGGAAAATGTGAACATACGGAAAGTGTTTCCTCCTAGGGCATTCAGACTGGGGATGGTGTTATCATAGCCAATGGTTTCAAGGCCAGCATCCAAATCGTCACTAAGCACCACTCTCAAATTCACTATGGGGTCACCTTCCGGATCAAACAGGTGAGCTGTTTGGTTGAAAAGAGACACATTAATCTCACCCTCTGTGAAGACCACAGTCTGTGGGACAGCTGTGATGATCGGAGCATCGTTTTGCTGTTGGAAGGATACAGTCACATACACTGGACTACTCACTGAGATCCCATCGCTAATGGTTAGCATCACAACTCTTGCAGTGAAGTCAGGTTCGGCGGCCATATTGTTGTAGAGAATATTGCGCAATACCCTTACATACTCTGATATTGGTGCACTCCCGCTAATGGTCAATGTCCCAGTTCTGCTGTCTGACACCACTGTCAGTGATGTCGAAACTCCCACTCTCAAACTAAGAAACTCATTCCCCACATCCAGTACAGGGTCAATGGAGGCTGTGGCATTGGACATGTTTGCTGAATCAACGTCTGTCACTGTTAGGAGGGCAAACAGCTCAGCTCCTCCTTCGTTTTCCACAAACACAACCGCATGGTTGCTACCAGATTGGGCCCCATTAGCGTCCACTATGGGTGCGTTGTTCACGCCCTGGAAGGTGACGTATGAGCTGGCGTCTGCCGCATCGCCGTCTTGGTCTGTAACGTGGAAAGCAACTCTGCGAGATGTCCCAGCTGCTTCCAGAGCCTCAAAGTTACCCTCCATCGCTCGTGTGTTTGCGTACACCACTGCTGCAAGGATCTCCCTATACTCTTGTACTGGGGCCACTCCACTGAGTGTTATCCCTGTTGCTGTACGGGATACATCTATGGTGGTTGCCGCTGGGACAGTGATGTTCAGACTCTCAGTTCCAATTTGTGGATTGACAATGGAAATGCTAGCGGAAGACAAGGAATCACTGTCCACATCAAACAACTGGAAGAGTGGATGGGTTAGGACAACATGTGGAGATGATTCGATGTACAGAACTGTCGTATCCACAGTACCATTACCAAGAAGAAGGATGGGTGGATCGTTGACAATTGTTATGGTAACCAAACTACGAGCCGGCATGCTTTGCAACATCCCATCAGAAACAACAAACACAAACTCTCTCCTTTGGGATGAAGGTTCTTCAGCAGTATTGATGTATCTGAGTCCCCGAAGAGCGTCGGCCATTTCACGATGACCAACAGGTCCACTCAGAGTGAGCTGGTGAAGAGTGGAGGTGTGTGACATACGCACAGATGAGTCGTTTGGAAGGACGACGTAAATGCGTTCGCTGTCCCCATCCAGTGCATTGGTGAGGGTGATGTTGACAAAGTGCACACTGGAATCTTGGTCCACATCCACAAGTTGCAGGTCGTCACCAACAAGCATGATGGCAGAAGTACTTCCCTCTTCAAAGGTGGTCGTGAAATCCAACCCTCCAACCGAAAGGGAGAGATCCAGGGATGGCGGGTTGTCATTCACAAGAAGTAGAAGTACTTGTATCTCTTCAGTGTTGCTAGAGAAGTCGCCATCGTAGGCAGTAATTCGAACTGTTCTTCCCCCTGGCACAGGTTCATTTTCCACATTTGAAAATGACAGAGTCTGAAGAGCTTGTGTGAAGCGAAGTGGAGAAGATGGGCCCTCAATGGCCAGCTGATGACTTCCAGATGACTGGTCGACAATGAGGCCAGCAATGCCACTTGTGTCTACAGAGAGGATGTCCCCATCATTTGGCATTTGGGTGGAGTCCAGTAAAACATTCACAGTTACAGAATTGATTGAGAAGCTATCATTGTCTGACACACTTACTCCAGAGCCAATCAAAATTGGCCCTGAACCCTCAAAGAAAGTGAAGGAACGATCAACAACAGTCAAAATTGGTTGGTTATCATTGACATCATTGACAAATATAGTAACACTCACAAATGACATCATCATGTCAGGAGAACCTTGATCTCTGGCAACTACAATAAATTCAAACCTCTCGTTGGTCTCCCTGTCTATGGACCCGCCAACACTGATCTCTCCTGTGAACGGATCCACATCAAAGAAGCTAGATGACATGTTGAGCGAGTATCTCACATCACTGTTTGCTCCTTCGTCCCTGTCCACAGCTGTGACATTCCCAACCACAAAACCCAATGCCGAGTTCTCGGAAACTCTGAACGTATAAGCATTTTGATCAAAAACGGGTGCTTCATCGTTGACATCCAATACAGTGAGGGTGACAGTGACAGTGGAAGCCACAGAAGGTAAATTTGGATTGAAGGCCTCAACCGCAATGTCATAACGCAGAGTTGTTTCTCTATCCAAAGACCCCAGTGTTGTTACCTCACCTGACATCATACCCACAGCAAACATACTAGAATTGTTTGCTCCAATTCTGTAACGCACAACTCCATTTTCTCCAAATTCTTCATCGGAGGCCGACACAGTCGTTACAAGGGAGTTTGGTGGGGAGGACTCCAGTAAGCTTGCAGAATACGAGTCTTGGTTGAAGGTTGGGACAATGTCGTTGACGTCTGAGACAATCAGGAACACTGCCACTGTGTCTACTCGGGGAGGCTGTCCGCCATCTTGTGCCTGAACCCTCAACTGATAGATTGGAGAAGATTCAAAATCAAGTCGTTCTTCAACGACAAGATGGCCGGATGTAGCATTGAGTGAGAACAGTCCACCACTGCTGTCACTGGTGATGGAGTACAGTATGACGGCGTTGTTTCCTGCGTCGCGATCAGATGCACTGACAACCAACACTGTCTCCCCCACAGCTGCTCCCTCTGATACGTCCATGGTGTAAATAGGTTCCGAGAAACTGGGCGAATTGTCATTGATGTCAAGAACGGTTACCACGAGCTGAACCGATGAGGACAGAACGGGAACACCTGAATCAGTGGCTGTGAGGGTGAGGTTGTAGCCCTCGGTGGTCTCTCGATCCAATATTCCAGCTACAGTAATTCTGCCATTGGTGGAATCCACAGAGAAGGCGGAGCCGAGGGGAGCCAGGCTGTAAGTGATCACCTGACCTTCGGGATCCACTGCCTCAAACTGCATCAGCTCTGTACCTCCTGCCGAGTGCTCTTCAATGGTGAGGAAGTAGACACTCTGTGCAAAACTGGGTCTCTGGTTAACGTCAGTGACGTACACAAACACAGTTGCAGACGAAGACATTGCTGGTGTTCCGGCATCTGTGGCAACAACGGCGAAACTGTAGGGTACGATCTGAGCAGGAGAGAGATTACCTGATGTGACCACATCACCAAACTGGTCTACAGCAAAAGGTAGTGAGCGAGAAGACACGATTGAGTATGTGACATTTGCATTCTCTCCAATGTCGGCATCTGTGGCTGGAAGGGAGGCTACGGGAGTACCAGAAGGATCACCGTCTGCGAGTGTGACTGTTACATTGTTTCTGGTAAAAATTGGTCGGTTGTCGTTGACATCATTGACAGTCAGTGTTAGGGACGCCGAGCCTGTAAGAGGGGAAACCCCTCCATCCACTGCAAATATTGTAAAGTTGTAGAAATCAGTTATTTCGCGGTCCAAACCTCCCACCAGTCGAATCGTACCGGTTGTTGGAACAACGTCCAAAACAGAATCAACCGGTTCCAACCTGTACTCAACGACTCTCCCGTTCTCCCCTTCATCATCGTCCCTGGCAACCACAGCCCCCAGTAGTCTCACTGGATCCATTGCTTCACTGACTTCAAAGGCATACGGCAAGTCATCGAACCGAGGTACCACGTCATTGACATCCATCACATTTACGCTGACAGTGGCTGATGCCGTGTGGTCTGGAGTGTTGCTGGCAGTAACTGTGAAAGTGTAGCTTGCTACTGATTCTCTGTCAAGGAGCATTGATGTGAAGATGTCCCCACTCTGAATATCAATTCGGAATGGGAATGGATCTGTTGATGGCATCAGAGCATATGTGATCAGGTTGGACTGGAATTGGTCGGTGTCCTCTGCAATCACCATGCCAACTCTGGTATCCATGGAAACATCTTCAAACAATGTGAAAGAGTAACTAGTCAGTGTGAACATCACTGGATGGTCGTCAACATCTTGTATCATCACGGTGATCAGAGCACTTCCTGTTTGCGAGGGATTTCCCCTATCTACAGCCACAACACTGACATTGAATGACAGCGAAGTCTCAAAATCAACTGGAATTCTCACAGTGACAGCTCCAGTGCTGTTGTCAATTTGAATGAAATTGTTGGTATCCACTAAATTGTATTCAATTTCTCCATTCAATCCAGTGTCGAGATCAGTGGCTGATACAGTGGTTAGATGTGTCCCAGTGGGTGTGTTCTCTGGTAAAATTACAGGGTATACCTCTTGCTCAAACATGGGAGAATTGTCGTTAATGTCCAGTACAATCACTTCAACTGATGCAAATCCAGAAAGAGGCGGGGACCCCATGTCGGACACACCTACTGTAAAATTGTACAATTCTTGCACCTCTCGATCCAGAGTCCCTTCGAGGGTTAACGTTCCCGAAACAGGATCGAGTGCAAACGGTTGAGAGTTACCAATGATGAAGAAATCGCCTAGAGAGGACGCAGGAGGTAAATCGCCATCCGTTGCGGTGAACACGGTCACTTGAACTCCTTGAGACGCATTCTCACTGATCATGAAAGAGAAAGGCTGACCGACAAACACAGGAGCATTGTCGTTGATGTCTGCAACAGTGACTCTGACACTTGCTGTACTACTCGTCGTCTCTCCTGCGTCGGTCCTGCTGGAGGCAGCAACAGTGAACTCGTACTGTGGCACACTCTCCCTGTCCAGTACAGCAGATGTGTAGATGCTGCCGTTGTCTGCGTTGACCGTGAACGGGACTGAAGGATCCAAGATGGAGTACTGGACCGGGTTGAATCCCACGACGTCCGGATCCACTGCAGTGACACCAACCACAAACGTACCAGCCGGTCTTCCCTCAAAGATGGTTGAGGTGTATGTGCTCGAGTTAAACACTGGAGGGAGATCGTCGCGGTTTGTAATGTTGACTGTTACAACAGCAGAAGACGATAACACTGGGTTGCCTCGATCAGTTGCAAATACGGTTAGTTGGTAGTCATTTTGTTGCTCAAAATCAAGCACTCGTGTGGTAGTGATGTTGCCTGTGAGCTCATCAATTGTAAACTGAAGTGAGGACTGCAGTGAGTAGACAATCTCTGCATTCGAACCTGCATCCAAGTCAGTAGCATCGACACTCGCCACGTAAGTGCCAATAGGGTCGTTCTCGGCAACACTCGCACTGTAGCGAGTTCGCGAGAAGCGAGGGTTGTTGTCGTTGATGTCTTGCAGTGTCACCGTGACTGTGGCTGTGCCAGACAGTGCTGGATTGCCCCCATCTGTGGCCACCACTTCAAAAATGATTGTAGTATTCTGTCTCTGCTCGTAATCGAGCCGACCTGCAACTGTAATGGCTCCGCTACTGCTGATATCGAAAGGTTCTGTTGTCTGAAGTGTGTATGCCACAATCTCCGCATTTGACCCCAAATCTCCGTTATCCTCTGCCCTCACTACTCCCACTACAGATCCGTTCTGAACCTCTTCAAAAACCACAAAATTGTACTGCGAAACGACAAACACTGGTGGGTTATCGTTGAAGTCCTGTATGTTAACTACCACCTGCGACGTTCCTGAAAGTTGGGCATCTGAGGAGTTCGTTGCAACTACAAAGAAGTTGTAGCTCTCTCCCTCTGACCTGTCAAACATGGCATTTGTACTGATCAGTCCTTGTGTGGGGTGGACAATGAAGAGACTTGAATTCGATCCAGACAGTGAGTACATGATGCCGTCAGACTCACCCGTGATCTGACTGGAAGCAGACACAGTGAGGATCCCGATTCCAGCTGGTTGAAGCTCGAGTGCAAATCCAGTGTACAAGGGCTCACTGAACACAGGTGACAGAGATGAGAGAGGAACAAGGCTAATGAAGACGCTTGTTGTCCCAGTGAGGCTCGGAGTTCCACCATCAACTGCTGTTACAGTTAAGTTGTATGAGGGTCTCACTGAATGACTGAGTGTTCCTGCTACTGTTAAAAGTCCGGTGCCATCGATGGAAAATGCACTGTCTGAATTTCCATCTTGGATGCGGTAGGTAAGTTGGCTGTTTCTCCCCAGATCGAGATCGCTGGCTGATGTCTGAACCACATCCGCTCCAACTCCCCGTGATTCCAACAGGGAGACTTGGTACACACTCAGCACAAACACAGGGACATAATCATTCACATCTGATAGCTCTACAAGGACACTTGCTGTAGACGATAGCTGGGGATTCCCCCTGTCTGTTGCCATGACAACAAACTGGTATGTAGATGTTACCTCTCTGTCCAGTACAGCTGAGGCAGATGTCCTCAAATCTCCACTTGCCCGCTCTATAACAAAGGGTAAGTTTTCACTGCCAGCGATGGAGTACTCCACTTCAGCATTGAGACCAGTATCATCATCAGAAGAAGTGACATTACCCACAAACACACCAGAACCAATATCCTCTTGCACAGTGAAGGTGTATGCGTCCGGAAGAAACATAGGAGAGTTGTCGTTGACATCCGTGACATTGATGGTGACAGAAGCACGATTGTTCAGAGGGATTGTTGGAAAGTTAGGATCTGCCAGAGCAGCTTCGAGAAAAAACAGATCGATATTTTCACGATCTAAATTCCTCCTGGTGGTAAGTATTCCGTCTGTGCTGAGAGAAAAGTCATCCGAAGAGGCTACAAGAATGTACAGGAAAGGGTCGTTGTCCACATCAGATGCTTGGAGTGAGCCAACTGTACTTCCAATGCCCGCATTCTCGCTAACAGGGAAAACGTATGTTGAAGGATTGAAAACAGGCTGATTGTCGTTCACAAGTTGGATTGTGATGGTGGTTGTGGCAGTTTGACTGTACGCTTCTCCGTCACTCACTGCGAAAGTCACCATTCTGGTCCGAGTTGTGTTGGGCTCACTTGCATTGTTACTGTATGAAATACTGTTCAACAAGGACTCAAATGAAGCAGGTGAATTTCCACCCGCACCAGTTGCTGTGAAGTTGTATGTAGCAGATGTTGATGTGAACACTGTGGTCACTGCGAAGGGTAGTTGTGTGTTGTAGTCCAGGCTCTCCAGCTGCTGGTCGAGAATCCCCACCAAGGTCACTGTCAAGTGAGACAGAAGAAGATTATCTGAATCGCTTACACTCGTTCCTCTGCTGTTGACTAGTGAAACAGGAGAGCCATTTTCAACAAACGTAACAGAATAGTCCAGTCTGTTGGGACTGTCAAGGAAAAGTTCTGGGGGATCGTTGACCAGCTGAATTTGCACAATGCTGATAGCAGGTGTGCTCGTGCTCACTCCATCACTGACAGACACTTCCACCAGTCGGTCGTCTGCAGTGGGCTCGTCTGCTCTGTTGTTGTACCTGATGCTCTTTAGATACTCTTCGTAAGCCAACAAAGTGTCTCGCCCTGTCACAGTGAAGGTGCCAGTGGTGCGGTCGTACCTGCCATCAAGTGTTGTCTCGGGTACCGTCCCAACAGTAAGGAATTCAGAGGAGCCGTCTGGACGGTTCCGTAAGGTTATGGTGGCTGTGGTGAGTGTTGACGAGTCTGGATCTGAAATTTCCAAATCTGAACCGAAAACGGGGACGGCTTGTCCACCCTCTGTGAATGTAGCCGTGTAGGTGTTGCCAGAAAGTGGTCCGTTGAGATCCACGGACGGTGGATCGTTAACGGGCAAAATGCTCACCACGCTGACGGCTTCAGATGACAAACCCTCCACATCTGTGATTGTAAACCTCACAGTTCGGTTCCCCAAGGTTGGCTCACCTGCTGTGTTCTGATATGATATCCTCTGAAGAAGAGATGAAAACACGGCAACTGAAGATGGTCCGGTAAAAGTTACCGAGGTACTTGGGCTAGGACTGACTGTGATACCCTGTGGGAAATTACTGGTTTCCACGGTGATGACCTCTGAACCTGTATCTATGACATTACCAATAGCAACGGTGAGTGAAGACAACTGGAGTGAGTCTGGATCAGTAATACGAGCATCTGTAGTTACCGTGGCAACTGCATCCCCACCCTCCATAAACACGGCATAGTAGCTTCCACTAAGAGCAGTGCGGATAGTGGGCGGATCATTGACAGGTGTGATTGCTATGGAAACGTAAGCCGGCTGACTTGCCTGCACCCCGTCATTGGCTACCACTTCAACTGTTCGCTGTAGAGGGAGAGAAGGGCTGTCGGCCATATTGTTGTAAACCACACTCTCCAGAGCAGATTCGAAATCTGAGAAGCTTGCTGGACCGTTGAGCGTTAACTCCCTGCCCCCCTGCAGCGTCAACACCTGCACAGCATTCCCACTGTGTGTGGATGACAGGGTTTCACTGGATCCATCCGGAGCACCAACCAGCCTCACGGCGATGTGATCCAACATGGAAGCAGAGAAATCAGCGTCGCTCACACTGACCATACCTGTCACGGGTACAGCTGGTCCGTTCTCTGTGAAAGAAGTCGTAAAGTTGACATTTCCTGATCCGTCACCCACAAAGAGGTCCACTACTGGTGGTTCATCATTCACAAGTGATATTTGAACAGTGACAGACGAGCTGGAAGAGGTAACACCGTCAGAAACAACTACCACAACAGTTCTCACTGCAGCCAGAGGTTCAGGCAGACTGTTGACATAATGCACACTTCTCAGTAAGTTATTTGCATTTTCAACTGTCAGGGGACCAATCAGATTTAAAACATGGCCGCCACTGGACACAGTCACACTGCTTTCAAAACCAGGTACTTCGAGTCTCTCTCCACACTGGTTTGTACCACAGGAGGTAGCGTTGAGAGTAATGCTTCCAGAGGCTACAGCTGCTGCAATGTCACCGTCACTGATGTTAAACATGACTGATGCAAAACTAACCCGTCCTGCTCCCTCAGTGAAAGACACACTGGCTTGTTGCGGTTGGAGGAATATCGGCTCATCATTTACATCTTGAATGGAAATTGCCACGGTAACGACAGAGGACAACGAGGGCGTACCGAGGTCCTGTGCAGTGATGTTTATCTCGTAAAACTGTCGAGTTTCTGCATCAAGGGGCATAACCAGAATCACTAAACCGGTTTGAGTGTGGATTGAAAACTGTCCCTCCTCGTTTCCACCCGTCAGTGTGTACAGCACCACACCACTGGGGCCTTCATCCGGATCAGTTGCTGAAACAGTGACCACTTCGGAATTAAGAGAAGCGTCCTCATCCAGGTTCACATTGTAGGTGGGTGGATCAAAGAGTGGTGAATTATCGTTAACATCGATGACAGTAATGCTGACACTGGCTTGAGCAGTAAAAAGATCATTGGTGGCTAAAATCACAAAACTATGATTGGTTCTCTGCTCTCTGTCCAACACATTTGTTGTTCTCAATTCCCCAGTTTCCCGACCCACAGAAAAGGGTAGGTTGGAATCTTCCGAAACTATAGCATACACTATCTCTGCGTTGGGCCCGATGTCAGGGTCAGTAGCTGTTATGGTGTCCACTAGGCCGGCAGGTTGTTCCTCTGTTACGCTCAGGGTGTAGATCAGAGGGTTAAACACAGGAGGGTTGTCATTCACATCTGTAATTGTAACTGTTACTTGCAAGGATGAAGTCTGTGAGGGGATTCCCGCATCCATGGCAACCACAGTGACTTGATACATGTCCCTGACTTCTCGGTCAAGTGGTGCACTCAACACAAGCGTGACAGAGTTGCCTTCTCTTGTGAGAGAGAACACACCTGAATTCTGACCCACAGCGTCAAGGCTAAAGGACACAGCAGCATTGTTTCCAGAGTCTTCATCTTCAACACTTGTAACCAAAACTGTACTGCCTTGTGAGGAGTTTTCAGAAATGTTAACTGTGACAGACGTTTGTGGAAATAGTGGAACATTGTCGTTTACATCGAGAACTTCCACAAGCACTCGTACTGTGGATGACATTGGAGGGACACCCCCATCTTCAACTCTGATATCAAACTCGTACGTAGCGACCTGTTCTCGATCGAGGACCAACGAGGTTGTCAGCAAACCTGTTGAAGAGCCAACATCGAACGGAACACCAGGTGTGACAATGGTGTATGTAGGATCTCCATTGAGATTACCATCCAGGTCCACCGCCTCAACAGCGAGCACGAACACAGGTGGCTGATCTCCTTCCGACACCGAACCGTTGTAGAAAGGAGACGTGAAGAGAGGAGGATTGTCGTTGATGTTTAAAATGTTCACAGTGACAGCTGCAGAGGAGGAGAGAGGGATGGGTGTCCCACCATCAGTTGCTATGACCGTGAATGCATACATCTGTGTCTCCTCAAAGTCGAGGGATCCAGAAACATACAACTGTCCTAAAAGTGGGTCGATATCGAAAGGAACACGACTGTCTTGGCTGCTGTTTCTGTAGATGGTGTATGAAACATTACTATTGACTCCTTCATCGCTGTCCGAGGCCGAGATGGTCAAAAATACCGTTGAAATGGTAGCACTTTCATTGACGGAAATGGTGTAAGTTGGGCTCTCGAAAATGGGTGGGTTGTCGTTGACATCCAACAGGGTTATCCTCACAGTTGATGTGCTTGTGAGAGGGGGAGAACCCTGATCGTTAGCAGTGACTGAGAGGGTGTGAACCGCTTGCACCTCGCGATCAAGTCTGCTTGCGTCTTGCACAGAAATCTCTCCACTCTCTCCACCAATGATGAAAATACCGAAAGGGTCTCCACTGGAGATGGCAAACAGGATTTGTGCATTTGCCGCTGAGTCAACGTCTGTAGCATTCACTGTACCCACTGTGTTGCCATTGGTGGCCGATTCTGAGATAGTGAAATCGTAGGACAAACTTCCAAACTGTGGAGAGTTGTCGTTGACATCAACCACACTTAGTACAACAGTTGCAACTGGGAACTCACCGACCCCTTGGGCTAATGGGTCAGGATTACTCACTGTCACCTGCAACTGTGAGGGAAAGTCCCCTAAATTCCCCTCCCTGTCAACAACTCTCACAACTGTCAGTTCTCCACTAACGTAACCAATACTGAAATAACCTCCCTCGTTGCCAGACGTTATGTTGTATCTAACCTCACCATGTCCAGCGTAGGGACCTACATTGGTGTCCGCATCGGTTGCCTGAACCCTAGCAACCACAACATCAGCGGTGTTTTCCTCCACTAGTGCACTAACTGTCTCCTCCACCAACACGGGGATGTTGTCGTTGGAGAGAACAACTTGTACAATTGCACTTACTGCATCGCTGCTGGATTCGCCGTCACTTGCCGTGATGCTGATTCGCCTCTGACCTGCAGTGGGCTCAGACAAACTGTTAACATATGTCAAACTGGACAGTAAGCTGGCAAAATTCTCAACAGTCGAGGAGGATAAGGATGAAAAGCTGAAAGTATATTGTCTCTCACTTGAAACTGTTTGTACAGAAACAACAAGATCACCAGAGGACGGGTCTGCGTATCCTACCAACTCGCTGACTCCGTCGTTCATACCAGTGATGACAGCACTGAGGCTGTCCAATGTTGAGTTGTCCTGATCGACAATTGATGTTGACGATGTATCCACAATTTCAACTGACGAAGAGCCCTCCACAAAAGAAGTGAAAAATGGACTCCCGTTGGATGTAATGCTCACTACAGGTGGGTCGTTCACTGGTTGTACACTAACGCTAGCGTAGGCAATAGAACTGTTCACCTCACCGTCATTGACAACAACAGCAATTTGTCTCACACCGACAATCGGCTCATCTGCTGTGTTGTAGTACAGAATGTTCCTCAATACAGTGGTGTACGCGGCCAGGCTCAGTACACCGGATACAGCAAGAGTTCCACTTGAGGGGGTGTAGGATGTTTCCACATTGGCTGTTACAGTTTGGCTCAGCTGTAGACCTTCCACCCCGCCATCTGGGCGGGTCTCCAGGACTGCAGTGAGTGAGACTATGGCTTGACTGTCAACATCGCTCACAATGGCCGACTGCGATCCCACGCCCACTGCTGCACCGCTCTCCTGAAACACAGTCTCAAAGTTAACCCCTTCCAGACCAACTCCATTGAGGTCAACAAGTGGAGGATCGTTTACAACAGAGAAACTCACAAACGCAGACGCAACTGAGCTATTTGCATTACCATCATTCACTGTAATTCGGACTTCTCTGCGAGTTACTGAAGGATTGGGTGAGGTGTTTTCATAAGTCAGAGTAAGGAGAAGGGTTCTGAAATCTGTGATGCTAGCAGGACCTGTGAGTGTGATGGACTGTGCGTCGGATGTGACGGCAATACTGCTGGGTCCGTTTCTGTCAATGTTGATGGATTCACTCTGTCCATCTGGAGCAGCCAACAGATTGATAACAGCAAAAGTCAGTTCTGTGCTGTCACTGTCCGTCAATTCGAGCCGATCTGACGAGAGGAGATTCACAGGGCCAGTTCTCTCTACGTACAACACTTCAGTGTTGATGTTGCCGCCCAGATTGACAAACGGAGGGTCATTGAGATACACCAACTGAACAGACGTGTACACTGGAGTGCTGGAGAGTGCTGCATCGTGTGCTGTGAAGGTTACGTTTCTCGTAGGAGGTGAGGATCCCGGCTCATCCGCTTGGTTGAAGTACACAGTAGACTGCAGTGCAGTCGCATAGTCTGCATGTGAAGCTCCGCCAACAATGGACACAGTATGCATGCGATTTCCTTCGACACGGAGCGACGAAGGAGCATTTTGAACGTCTATCCCTTCAGCTGAGCCGTCCTGGGTATCTACGAGAGTGATGTCAACTCTCTGCAGCATTGTCTCTCCTCTATCGGCATCTGTGATGGTCACCTGGCCAGTGATGGGAATACTCGGCCCTTCTTCAGTGAAGGTGACTTGATAGTTCTGAGCGTCACTTCTGTTGTTTGAGTTGAGCTCCAAAACAGGACGGTTGTCATTGATGAGTTCAAAGTTGACCGACACGTGGTTTGTGCTTGTGTGCATGCCATCAAAGACTGCAATTCGGACAATTCTGATGTCACTGGAAGGCTCCGATTCTGAGTTACTGAGAGTGAGTGATCTCAGAATGGAAGTGGCCTCCTCGGACGAAAATGACCCTGAAACACGTACTGATCGTCCGTCCAGTGTAACACTCTGGGTTATGGTGGAGGAACCACTTGGCAGAGAAAGAGACAGAGAATCAGGGTGGGTGCCGGGATTGAGATTTCCGTCAAGAATTTCAGCAGTTAGTGAGCTCAGCTGCAACAAGTCTGGATCAGTGACCACAGCTGATGGTGCAACAGATATGGATCCTTGTTCCTCAGTGAATGTTATGGGACTGGTCACGTTTTCTATGTGTGGTGGATTGTCGTTCACATTGAGTATTGTGATTCGGACGGTAGTCTGGGAAGAGAGGGAAGGAGATCCCCCATCTGCTGCCAAGACGACCAACGTTTCCATGGAGATCATTTCTCGGTCTAGTGGCAACAGAGTAGTGATGGCAGCATTTTCGGGATGGATGGAAAAAATGGTGTCATTTCCAGAGAAAATGGAGTAAGTTATCAGCGAGTTGTTTCCGGGACTGTCTCTGTCGTTAGCCACAAGTTGTGGAGTGACAGATACAGTAGAACCAGGAGGAGCATCTTCAAAAATTGAGCCAGTATACAACAGTGATGTGAAAACAGGTAGGTTGTCGTTCTGATCAAGAACAGAAACGATCACAACTGCGGTGGCTGTCATTCCTGGGGTAACGCCATCCACGGCCTGAAGAGTCAGCATGTACATCTCCTGTGCTTCATAATTTAAAGGCCGGGTTGTAGCTACGACGACATCGTTTAATATTTGGAAATTCCCTTGGGGATCTCCCTCTATGATAGACACTGTCACTTCTCCACTCACACCTCTGTCATTGTCAGTGACAGTTACCGTGGTTACAGTGGTTCGCTGCACCTGGTTCTCCATCACGGATGCAGTGTAAGTGTTTTGACTGAAAACTGGAGGAAATTCGTTCTCTTCGGTCACAGAGATGAACACGGAGACAGCAGTTACCCTCATGGGACTAGCAAGAGCATTTGAAGCCGTTACAGAGAGGGAATACAAAGTCTGGCCCTCAAAGTCGACTCCTGCGACAAGAGTGATGGATCCGCTAGTCTGATTAATGCTGAAACGATTCTGCTCGTTACCGGACACAATTGCATACTCCACCACCGCGTTGACTCCACTGTCTGCATCACTGGCACTAACAGCACCCAGGAAGAGAGGAGGAGAAGTTGTTTCAGCAACAGCAAATGAATAAGAGCTCTGTAGGAACACGGGAGGATTATCATTGACGTCCTCAACATAAACAACAATCTGCTCCGAGGAGGACAGTGCCGGGTCACCCCCATCTGTTGCAGAGACAGTAACAATGTGTACTGTTCGTACTTCAAAGTCGAGGGAGCTCACCAGTGTGAGGACACCGGACGAGGAGTTGATTTGAAATGCAGATGCATCCCCAAGGACTGAAATAATTGTGTAAAATATGTCTGCATTTGTGCCCTCATCATTGTCTGAGGCAGCTAGAACAGTCAATTCAGAGTTGACTGGTGTATTCTCGGGAATTGTGAGGTTGGTGGGGGCGGGGGAAAATGTCGGTCGATTGTCGTTTTCATCGAGAATCATCACAGACACACGAGCGGTAGATGACAACGACGGCTCACCACCATCAGTTGCCATCACTGTGAAGTCAATGGTCGGAGTAGTCTCTCGATCGATGGAACCAGAGACAGTGATGGAACCATCTGTAGAGGTGATGGAAAATGGCACACTTGCAGAATTGACAATGTCAAGTGTTGTTTCACTGTTGACACCAGAGTCTGCGTCTTCCACCTCAACCCGCAACACAAACACACCTTCTTCGGCGTTCTCTGCCACTTGGGCTGGATAAATCATCATCGAGAACTGTGGCACATTGTCATTAACATCAATGACACTGATAGTCACCTGTGCCGTCCCACGAGGATCAGTGTTGGGACCTGAGCCATCACTGGCCACTACTGTTAACACAAAACTCTCCCTTGTCTCGAAATCCAGTTGTTCCAGAAGAAGTATTTGCCCATTTGAAGGATCAATGAAGAAGAGAGATGCAAGGTCCCCCAAGTCCACCAACTCGTAGGAGAGGATCCTGAATACTAGTGAAACATCACTGTCGATGGCATTTACCTCGGCAACTACACT